>VWZK01016141.1:21061-74414 GCA_013396935.1 Baryphthengus martii
ATACCAGAGAGAGTCCAATGAAGACTACGAGGATGATGAAGGGACTGGAACATCTCTCCTGGGAGGAAAGGCTGAGAGCCCTGGGACTGTTGAGTCTGGAGAAGAGAAGCCTGAGTGGGGATCTTATTTGTGTTTCCAAATGTCTGAATGGTGGGGGTGAAGGAGAAGGGGCCAGGCTCTTGTCAGGGGTGCCCTGAAATAGGACGAGGGGCAATGGGCACCAACTGGAACCCAGGAAGTTTCACCTCAACAAAAGGAAAAACGTCTTTGGTGTGAGGGTGACAGAGCTTGGCCNCAAATGCTGGATTGTAATATGCCTGAAAAAAAAAGTGAGTATTTATCTTTGTTGAAAAAGAAAAACATTCCAGATGCACTAATATCCTCATTACAGACAGCGATGGGAAAGCAGAGTCTGTCACTCAAAGCTCAGGAGTCGAAAGTTACGTAGTAAAACGCTTCTGTAGTCGGCAGCAGCGTAACAGAAACAGGGCTGTCAGAACTGAACCTCAGATCTTCCAGAGCCTTTTAGGAGAGGTAAATGGAAAAGGGAAAAAGGGAAAAAGCACACTTCTCTTTGCAGAGGAAACCCCCCATCATTTGCACGGCAGAAATTCTAGGTAATCTTTTTAGAAAGACCCAGGCACAGCTGTGTTTATGCTTTCAGACGCATACTTATATTCATCTGAATTTAACACTAGTAGGTAATTTTACAAATTAATTAATTAACCGTGTTCTGTAGGAGTCTGCTGCCTCATAATACATTTTGATATCCATGGTAGGAAGAAAACAATGCAGACATTAGTATACAGCCTTGCTTATTATTCATAATACTCTCTTCTCTGGATTCCTAGGTAACGAGTGCAAAAAAAAAATTAGAAGCACCCTAGTGAAAAGAATTCCTAATGCATCCCAAGTCTAAACATTACCGTCATTTTGAGATATATTTCCAAATGTCAGAGAGCAAATTACATTTGGTGTCAAGCCAAAGCTCCTTTCAGTGTGGAGGCATCATTTTAGGCATCTATTAATAGAACAAGCTATTTTAAGAAGGAAACACTACTGGTAATTCACATGGTCTCCTTTGGAGTGTCAGGGATTCAGCCTGAATTTCTCAGCATCTCTTGAATTTTGCTCTTTTAGATTTGCAGTTTTCCAACAACTTAGAAGGCTACAGGGTTTGCTCTTGATTTCAACAAGATAACTTCGTTATTTCCTAATGTTTCCATTAATGGTCTCTAGTACTTCCAAACATTGAAGGTTAAGCAAATTTCAATCTGGTACTTTATAATTTAAATTAATTAAAACACGAAGGTATTATTGGTCATCTCAAACCATAGTATCATTGCTTCTGGCTTACACAAAGAAGTCTGCATGAGTTAAAACGCTTAATAGACAAGATTTAGAGATATTTAGTATCACGCTCATCTGATGTACCTTTTAACGTTGAAAAGCATCCAAAGTTTTTCATATTTTATGCCTTAAAACATTTAGGCCATCTTTTCAGAATGAAACAAGTTCTTCTCAAAGAGTTACTGAGAATATTCAGTGATTGTAGCTGCGAGTTCTACTTACAAAAAAAATGTCCTCCCTTAGTTCTGCAGCATTTTGCAGCAACCATAGTAGCAAAAGCATGAATTACTTTCAGCTCTCAGAATTTTAGCACATCTTAGTAAATAATACTAATAAAAAAAATAAAATAAAAAAGATAGTTTAGATGTCTAAAATGGTTACCTTGAGAGAAATTCATCTTCTCTCTCAATTGAGTCTACAAAGAATCCAGATGATTAACTTAGATCAGCCATCTAGAGGGTTTGTATCTGGCTTGGATCTGATGAGAGNGACATACTGGGATTCTATGATTAACATCACCGACAGTTCTCCAGAGCCACTCAATAACAAAAGTTAGAATTAAAATGCTATGAGAAGAGTCTTGGAGTGTAACAAGCAACAGCCAGGACCTACAAGCATAATTATGGGCAGCTGACCAATGCCCTTTGGATGTAGGACACTGTACTCTCATGCGGACTATGAAGTTTGAATTTCTGGTATCTAATAACTGGTTCTGTTATGACTTTATTGCTTTAGGCACATGTATCCATTCTAGGAACTCTTATTTATTTGACTCATTTTGCCTTTAAATATTTATACACACACCTACACTGAAAGCTACTCAATTTTGTACTGATGGATTTATTCTTCCAGGATTCTCAAGACACTCAAGAAGTTGATTTAAAGCAGCTTAATGTTGATGGTCTTTCTAATTGCACTGACCTCAGACTCTTAGATGACCTTTGGAAATCCCTGGTTTTTATATTTATTTTAATGACCACCCCAAAATAATCAACCACAAGTATTGTGAACATGCAGAAATTATAACAGCTTTTTTTTTCCTAAAGATTTTTCTTTCAAAAAGGTAGAATTTCATACATATACCTACTTTTCCTAGATGCTTTGTCTCCAACTCATAAGTTCTGTTTCTTTGGCAGACTTAGTGCAACCAGCAATTTCTCCAAGGGGAAGGGGCAGGGGGGAAAGAATCCTCCCCCCAGACCTTAGCTTCATTAGTCTGAAAAGCACCTCTCAATGTATAAAACTGAGAACATGAAGTTATTAGATAGAAATTAAGTGTTTTGTTCATCTGTAGTTCAGACCTTGGAGTACTAAACACAGCAGTGTACAAAACATCTTTTTCTATTGCTAAATAAAAGTTGTTATATCGTTTTCTGTCTCCTGTGACCCAGTAAGAATTAGCTAGCTAAGCACACGTGCCATGAATGCTTTAAGGCTTTGTTACCCTCCTCTCTGGAAATCATCTGCCCATATACGTGTAACAAACCTTATGAGGTTTCTCTGCTAGACCAAGCAACAGGCATCGCGACATTCGCTGTGGTCCCCGTCGTTTGTCATCCAGATCTCACATCTTACCAGACCAGAC
The DNA here is from genome assembly GCA_013396935.1 of Baryphthengus martii. Classification (NCBI taxonomy): domain Eukaryota; kingdom Metazoa; phylum Chordata; class Aves; order Coraciiformes; family Momotidae; genus Baryphthengus; species Baryphthengus martii. The sequence goes on from VWZK01016141.1 coordinate 23,997, forward strand.
TATTGCTCCATTATGAACTTTCCAATGAAATAAAAAAAAAAAGTGAAGGGTGGGTCGTGGAGCACCATGCATTGGGGTTTTACCTCACTAGAATCATAGAATGGTTTGGGTTGGAAGGGTCCTCCAAAGGTCCAACCCTCGCTGCAGTGAGCGGGGACATCCTCAACTACAGCAGGTTACTCAGAGCCTCGTTAAGCCTGACCTTGAATGTCTCCAGGGATGGGGCCTCCACCATCCCCTGGGCAACCTCTTCAAGTGTCTCACCACCCTAATAATAAAGAACTTCTTCCTTGAGACCTGTGATCTTGTCAGGGCTGTACCCAGATATGGTAAGCTTACAATCATTTCTATGTCTACTTGTTCAAGACAATCATTACTGTCACCTGATAAAGTCACTGGTCTAATAACTCAAGCAGTGACAGTTCAGTACATGGATGAGATGGCTCTTAAGAGAGCCAGCAGAAGAAGCAGTATCTGCCACACAGTTTCTTTAAATTCACGTAACTGTAGAATATAAGCCTAGTCACAGCTTTAAGGTTTGTCAGAGTTTCATTTGATCCGTTCTGTATTCTACTACAAAAGAGACTTCCTCCCGTGGGAAGGAAATCCAGAGCCATTCGTACATGGATGGTCTTCTACAGGTAACAGCATCCAGTACAGTGTGAGGTTTTCTGACTAATTTTGATTTGAGAAAAAAAAAAAATAAAAATTAGGAATATTGTGGTTTTGGGAAAGGATGAGAAGTCGAAGTTTTGGGGGAAAGATACGATTGTGGCTTTACCCCACTTATTTTTTGCCAGAGAAAGAGTTGCACAGCATCATCTCGATTTACAACAAATGGAGCTATCATCATGAATCCAGCAGCAATTACTGCTGACTTGGAACTAGTTCAGACTTCCTCTTCCTCTGCCATCCCAGACTCATGTTTCTTTATGAGTTGTTAACAGTAGCTGGGATATTTCTGGATTTTACTGCTTGCTGACCACTAAGATATTACGAAATAAATTGTCACAGATGGCACTCCTCAAAATATCCTCTCATTTCTGAGACCCTCAAAATCCTAAAAAAAAAAGATGTTCTGCGAAGAAAAAACACTCCTGTTACTTCTTGATATGAACCAAAGGTTTTGACCAAAATCTTAAAAAATATTAACGTGCCAAGGATAAGCCCAATATGTCATCCTCGGCGGTCAACATTACCTCCTGATCTCAAAGACACTCACAAGGTGAGCAACTTTGAGGGTTTAAAAACAAAAGATACTTCAAATATCTTCATTCTCTGAAAGGTAGAGCTGCTACTTAAAGAGAGCAAAATCTTTCACTTATTTGCAAAAATTTATTAAAGCTTATTTTGAGGCTCTGGTGCATTTATACAGCCTGCTTATGACCTGGCAACACCTGAAGAGCGCTGGCATAATAATAGTGTTTAAAAAAAAAGAAGAAAAAAAATAGAACCAAATGTTGTTTCTCTTCAACACCTCTTTGTTACAGACTCAAACCTTTTCCTATTCAGCTAGATCTTGAGTCAACAGTTCAGTTTTTGCTTTGAGGAGACTCTCATCCAGCTCAGTAGGATTTGTTCAGCAATGGCCTCAACCTTGCTGACGTTTATATGACATATCAATGCTCTCTCCAGCTACCTGAAGGGAGGTTGTTGTGAGGTGGGTGTTGGTTTCTCCTCTCAGGTGGCGAGCGATAGGATGAGAGGAAATGGGATTCAGTTGCACCAGGGGGGGGTTAGATTGGATATTGGGAAAAATTTCTCTACTGAAAGAGTGGTGAGGAATTGGAATAGGTGGCTCAGGGAGGGAGTGGAGTCACCATCCCTGGAGGGGTTCAAAACACGTGTAGATGTGGCACTTGAGGACATGGTTTCGTGGTCATGGGTAGATGGTTGGATTTGATGATCTTGAAGGTCATTTCCAACCTTAATGATTCTATGATTCTATGACCAGTCTTGCTTGTGCAGGGCAAAGAACCTACTGTATGCACTTTGCGAACCCCTTTATACCACACTGTCTTTGCAAAGCCTGCAACGTTTCAAAGGGGTATTAGAAGGCTGAGAATTTGAATCAACACCTTTTTATCCACCTGAAGTTACGGTAAATATATAATTTTTCTAAAATCTCACAGTGGGTTTCAGATTTGGGCCTGAGAAATAAAACCAGTAAAGAACATTTGGACTTTATCTTAACCTCTAGTAAGTCACCTAAGAGCATGTCATGGCTGTTGTGGCATTCCTGACCTACCCAGGTAACCATTCAAGTCCTAATGACTCAGTTGACACTGGTAGGCCAAACACCACTGAACTCCTACATCCAGGTCCATGTACAGGTGCTTTACTTCTGACTTCATATCAAGGCAGGACTCAAGCGCAAACAAATTCTCAGCCCCTGCTTCTGCAGGAAAGTACTAAGGTAATTGAACTGGAGAGGAGCCAAAAAGCGATCAGAAGAAACCCAAGATTTGGACCATCAAGAAATTTCTGCAGCTCCTTCTAGGTACAGCCAATATTCAGCTGTGGAGGGCACTAGATCATCAGAGGAAGGCTTAACATAATCTGAGGGTTTAAAAATAATTCTGAACAGTCATATGCCTGTCAGATCTCTTCTCTTCTACTAGTGACGTGTGCTTCCATACACATGCACACACACAAGCAGCCTCCAAAGGTGAACCTGAGAAGACAAATGCACCTAATCTTACATTCCCTTTGGTTAGACCAAGATAAGCTGAAGCACATTCTCTTTGATAAGCTTCTCTGATATATTTTCAGGGCACAAACAGCTTCTGCTATCTCTCAATGGGAATAAAACCCTCATGGATGCACAGGTTTAAGCCACAGGACAACAGCTAGTTCCTCATCTTCCTCAGTACTCTCCTTCCATATCAGTCTGTAGTTTAATTTTAGGTTTCTCCTCCATCCTCACTCTAGGTTTAGAAATCACTCTTCCAGGATGTACAATTACTAAAAAGGAGACGGACTCACAGAACAAAAAGACTGTCTCCCTTGAAAATCAGCAGAGAAAAATACATGTTTGTAGCATGCAACTGGTCTTATCCTAAATTAGATGTCTACGCTTCATCGAATGATGCCTAATCCCAGAAATATTTATTTCTCTACTGCCTAATATTGCTACTAATTCAGAAGCAGCTGTCAGAAGTTAAATAAAGCAACACCTAACTCAAGTTTTCCATACAAATTGCTCCCCAGTTTTATTGCCATTAACTAAAAGAGAACTCTAGGCAAAAGTGAGAACACCATACAAATAATTCTTGAGCACAGTGTCTTCAAAGGTCCTCCAAAGGTGTCTGTTATTCACATTCTTCCCCCCTCTAGAGAGGTATCTAGCTATTATTTCTGTAAATTATGTCATTCCTTGTTCAGTCCATTTCCCTCCTCCTTACCTAGTCAGCCATGATATGCTCCTCTCTCCTGTTCTAATCCAATGATCAGAAGTTCCTTCATCATCCTGTGATTTTTGCATCTAGAACCCTGTCTTCCCTCTTCTTTTTCTGCCAAATCCTCTTATTCTTAGTTTCAGCCTTATGCAAAGAAGAAAAAAATTCAGTACCCCTTCCCTCTTCTCCGTTCCCACGTGAACAGGAACTAACTCTTAGTTAAAAGACTCCTAATAGCAACAAAACTTCATTTTAAAGCAAATGGTGAATATGATTCTACCTTCGGTTGTTCAATAGTGTAAGCAGATGAGCCCTAATTGATGGTATTAAATACATCACACAAATTAACTCCCATGTAATCCACAGACCACAGGAAAATACATTGCACTTTTGTTTCTCCCCAGGTGTTAATAGAAGGTTTACATGAAGATTGCCATCAAAAAATAAGTTTACAACCACCTGTATTCTTTAGAATTATACTCAGACATGATCATGATAGTAAAATAAAGTGATTTTCAGATACATACATCGTCACAGACTGAACATTTTGAGTGTAAGAGCTGAAATGGGGTTCTTCCCTAAAAAAAAGGATCATTTGATCAATACCAGCTCAAAAGCAGAGAGACAGCAACAGACTTGTGATCAGTTGGAATTACCTTTACATGCCCTGGAGAAGATTTCTAAACAGAAGAATCAAGTTCCTGTCTACAACACTTCCACCTGCAGAGCAGTGTGTTCTGTGGCACAGGATCAAAGCAACAGCTGAAACAACAAGACACCCTCTCTCTGCAGTTCTGTCTCACTCCTTCCAACTCAGAATAATCCTTAGGAAAAAAAAATGAACGTAGGGCATACTACTCCAGTCCAGTTTTGATGACAAGTTTTATCCAACAATGAATGCTACAGCAAAAATGGAATAAATCATGAGTGAAACGAAGTTCCCAGAACCACCACGCTGAAGCGTTTTAAGATAGATGTGATTTTGACAAATGTTTAACTGCATCTAAATTTAGTCTAACATTAGATTCTCCAACTAGCTGCATTTCCTTAGGTCTGGCTTCTTGAAAGCCAATTGTAGGTGGGAATACAAGTTTCTTTTCGTATAATTCTGAAACAAATTGGTATCTATCTGCAAATAAAAAAATAAATAGGCTGTAAATACTTGGGATTTCTGCAGCTGAACACCTACTGCAAAACCAGCAATAAATTTTAGCTTTAGGTTAGCTCCACTATTGGAGGTAAATCCTAACACCACGATGGTTCTCTCTAAGTAGACTCTTTCAACTCTCAATCCCATGGTTAAGCCTAGGAATAAGTAAATTAATCTGTTTGCTAACTCTTTGCAGCTCCTCCTATGTCATACTACAAAATAAAATGGTTCAGCCTTCACATACGACCAGAAAACACAGTATAGGTTACTAGAGCACAATAAACTGTATAGGTCATTGAAATAAAATCTATCAGTAAAAAATACACTGAAAAGCCAATCCAAACCAAAGAAAAGTTCTGATGAATACACCCATCAACAAACACAAGTACTACCAGACCAGTCCTTCAGGTAAAGGAAGAAGTTCTTCCCTCTGCGGGTGGTGAAACAGGTTGCCCAGGGAGGTGGTGGAGGCCCTGTCCCTGGAGATATCCAGTGTCAGGCTGGATGAGTCTCTGAGCAACCTGATCTAGTTCAGGATGTTCCTGCTCAGTGCAGGAGGGTTGGACTAGATGATCTTTGGAGGTCCCTTCCAACCCAAGGCTTTCTATGATTCTAAATACCTAAAGAAAGAAACATCAGGCCAACACTGGAGTCCTTATGGGTACAGAACACTTAAACAGATCCTCTGAAAACATATATACCTCATCACTTACTAACGCTGTTGCACTTAACTCCTCTGCAACTGATGGATTATGATGATCTACACCGTAATCTGACTTGGTTTGAGTAGTTCACCAGCATGGTACCCATCTTATACCCCCTGTGTCAAATGCCTTCTTGCTTACTAGATAACATGTAGTACTTCCTGGACAGCCACATAAGGAGATAAACCAGATGATTGTCCTAGTCTAAGCATATAATGTACAAGATTGCTGTAAAGTACTCTGTGATGAAAATCTTGGTGCAGGCAAAACATCATATATTACTCTTCTGGATAAAACAACAGGTCCTCATTCATCCAATTAAGAATGATAAATAGCTATGACTGAAAAATAATAATATCAGGTTCAAACTTCTTTCCAGGATAGATAATATACCACATTTTATAGAATGAGAGTAAAGAAAGATTTAAGAAGATAGCAAAGCATCTTACTAGGCTAACTGTAGAGCCTGTTAGAAATCTCTACTCTCCCACATCCCAGTCCACTGGTTTCCAATATGTTATGGCAAAGCAGCGAGACAGACTCATGGCTCAGCTCCAACATCAACATCAATCAAACTCTGCTCAGAAAGAATCTGGGAATACAACCCAGTACATATATTGGTCTAGCTGGGTGTTGTGGTGTTGGGGTCATTGGCTGGACTTGATGATCTCAGAGGTCTATTCCAGCCTCAACGATTCTATGATTCTATATTACAATTATTTTAAATATGTTTTCCTTGGGGTTGGGAAAGGCAAGGCAGAAAGAAAATCTACTCCTATCTCAAATAGGATTTTTCTAATATATTGGTCAGATACAGATTTCAACAGCCAGACTACATTTTACATTAACATTTGTTTTACGCTGTCAATTCAGGAACGTATTTTAAAAGCGCTATTAACTGTTCAGGCTATTTCTATTTATAAGTGAAAGAACTCTTTCAAACAGCTTTTGTCATGAAGAAAAGAAGAAAAAAAAAAAACACTGAAGTGGTATTTTGTAAGCCCACAAGCTGTAGGCAGTTAGCTCTTAATATATGCTGTTCCTCTGGGAATTCAAGGGCTGGGGCAGAGAGGTAGAGAAAATAAAGTAGTTGAGGTCTTTTGCCTGAAGAGCTGCTGAGCAGGGAGGTCACTAACTACTTTTCACTGAAGGTTTAAGACGACACATTAGTATTCTGTTCGGCTGGTGGTATTATTATTATACACGATGGGATTCCCCATCTCAGCACACGATATTATTACTATTTATATGGTCATACTGTAACACTTAACTGAATAATACATATTCATATTTTGACAGAGTATGCTCAGAATTTCAACAGTTTATGCGTAGCCTGCAATTTCTGGCAGCACGGAGAAGAACGCGTTCTGGCAAGAAAGTGCTCTCTTCCAGTTTCATTTTTATTAGCAAAGATCATAAACCATCCTACTCATTAAAATCTGAATAACTTCCACAGGGAGTGCACTTTTCTGAAAGTGTTTTCCTACAGCTGGTGGTAAGATAGATCTGCTGGCGAACTGGAGCTCTAATAGGACGTTACGAAATCCACAGTGCAGCATCAAGACAGTTGCATAATCAGAGAAACGAGCAGAAACTCTACTAAAAAAAAAAGGTAAGGACTTAAGCACAACCGAGTAGCATGTGCTCTCGCAGAGTGCAGCAGTGAGAAGAGCGTGTCCAGCAGGTTGAGGGAGATTCTCCCCCTCTCTACTCTGCTCTAGTGAGACCGCATCTGGAGTGTTGGTCCAGTTCTGGGCTCCCCAGTTCCAGAGGGACAGGGAAATACCAGAGAGAGTCCAAGGGAGGCTGTGAGGATGATGAAGGGACTGGAACATCTCTCCTATGAGGAAAGGCTGAGAGCCCTGGGGCTGTTGAGTCTGGAGAAGAGAAGACTGAGAGGGGATCTCATTCATGTCTATAAATATCTGAGGGTTTGGGGTCAAGTGGAAGGGGCCAGGCTCTTTTCTGTGGTGCCCTGGGATCGGATGATGGGCAGTGGGGAAAACTGGAACCCAGGAAGCTCCACCCGAACATGAGAAAAAACTTTTTTTCCTTTGAGGGTGACAGAGCCTGGAAGAGGTTCCCCAGAGAGACGGTAAAGTCTGCTTCTCCAGAGGCTTTCAAAAACCCCCTGGACAGGTTCTTCTGTGGCCTACCCTGGGTGATCCTGCTCTGGCAGGGAGTTTGTGCTAGATGAGTTCCAGTGGTCTCTTCCAACCCTTACCATTCTAGGATTCCATGTAACAAACAAAAGAAGACAACATTGTCAGTCTGAAATCTTGAATGAAACTTGTATACTTTCTATATATTGCATTCGTTGCAAGGAAGCTAAGAATAGACCCATGACAAAGGTAGCTCCGTATAAAATCACCATAAATCACAGGTGCTGGAAACACCATCCTGAACTGGAGCACAAGACTCCAGTTTGTGCCACTGTTGTTCCAGCATTGCTCTGGCCCTGGCAGGCATACGATAGGTGTGATGTCTAAGCGATCTGTGGGACCTCTATGTCAGAGCCATTAATGAATTAATAGACCTTACTTGCCCTGATCAAACTCATCTTGGATCCTCCACCCATGACCTCTGCCTACCAACCTGATTTCAGCCCGTGCCAGGCCTGTCAGTCCTTACCTCAGCAACTTTAAGTGCTGGTCTCCAGCTCTACTGGCAGCGATGCCTCTGCTTGGCCATGGATCTCATTGATCCTGACCCTGACCTGTAGGCCGACATCCTAATCTGGCCTGGGCACACCAAAGTTTCAGGCAATCACCTCATTTCAAGTTCGTCTGCCAACTTAGGCCAGTCTAGCGACCTCAGTTATGCAGACGACCCAGGGAATTAATGGCTGACGCTTACAGGGGTGATGTGTCAGATTGTTACAGGACCTTTCTGGGTAGGACCTCCTTACATATCTAGAAGTTTCCCTCAGGCAGATCCTGCTGTGCCTAGTCTGAGTAATTTTAATACTTAAATACGTTGATAAAGATCCTAGGTGGAGAATCTGGCCTTTTCTTCCTGATGCCTCTAAGTAATTTATGCTTCAAGATAGTTTACATTGTACGTAGGTAAGTGTCCTGGGTTTGCATGGCAAAATTTTTGTAGCTTGGAGGGCTACTGGGGTGGCTTCTCTGAGAAGCTGCTAGAAGCTTCCCCTACATCTGTGCTGCTGGGAGGGAGGAGCTAGAGAAATCAGGAGTAAAGTTAAGCCTGGGGAAAAAAAAAAAAAGAGAGAAGTGTTGGGAGAAAGTTATTGAAAGATTTAGTTTTTATTTTCTCGTTATCCTACTCTGATTGCTAATAAATTAATTTCCCCAAGTCTGTTTTGCCCATGACAGTAATTGATGAGTGATCTCTCCCTGTCCTTACCTCAACCCGTGAGACTTTTGTTATATTTTCTCTTCCCTGTCCAGTTGAGGAGAAGGAGTGATAGAGTGGCTTTGGTGGGCACCCAGCATCCGGCCACTAAGGTCAACCCACCACAGGAAGACATTTGTAAATAGTCATTAGCAAGTGTGGTCTGTATGTAGTTAAGATAATTAATAGCAATGAATTAGACATGTGCTGAATGGTCACCAAGGGCCACAGTCAGAGCTGAGCTTTGAGGAGTCCCATCTATGATTCTATGATCTGATTCAGATGAAGCTGTTGCTCCAAGGACCTGTAGTAGAGTCTACTACCACCATCCAAACAGTGCCTGTCCTGTCACACAGATTTGACTCCTCATGAGAGTATTACTAAATATCAAGATCCCAAGAAAATAGTGGTTTTTAGAAAATCTATCTGTGACTCTCTTTGCAACAACTGCTTAAGGAATCGAGTACAAATTTTGATCTAGAATTGCACATTGGAGCAACCTTGATTTGTACAGACATAGCAGCACTTCCACATATTTACTAGGCTGCTATACTGGCCTCTGCAGTACTTTGGCTCTTTCAGTTAGCTCAGAAAAAAAGGCATGAAAACAAACAAAAACTACAATTTTTACCCTGTTACCATTGTACAGAGCAGAAGAAACAAGTGGTGTGACATCTGCACTCCCATTTGCAGCAAAATTGCAGACAGCTGAAAAAAAAACCCCAAACAACAAAACACCAAAACTTTTTAGAATGTAACGTTTTGGTGTAAACTCTCCACAATTTCAAACTAAAACAGGAATGGAGAATTCCAAGTTCTGCTTATACAGAATCTGTCAGTTAAACCCTGTTGCTCACAATTAATGGCAAAATGAAATGCACATGTAAAAAAAAAAAATCTTGTTTATTTGTAACAAAGGACCACTACTGGCCTCAGATGTGGGGGAAACAAACAGGCTTTTTTATACCACACGGAAATTTTTAACATTAAAAATCCTTACAAATCAACATTAAATTGAAATCGTAACTCACTATCTATTATTGTGATCTAGATATAGGTATATTGCAAAGTCCTAAAAGCAGCACTAAAGAAAACTGCATTACCTAAAACCTTACTGAAGGCGTATGAACATTCTTAAGAATCTGTTGAGTCTGTAATAAAACGTAGGTTTTCCTGGAAGCATATTAAATATTCTTTTCAAAGTCCTTTTATGAGCAGATGACTGTAGACCTACTTTGATAAACCAGATAGACTGAGAGATTAAAAACAAATGCCATATTTTTCACCTGGGAACAACCTGAAGTTGAAAGACCCTTTTGACATCATACTGAACGTTACGTTGTAAATCCAGAAATAAATAATGGAGCTGTACAAGCAAGTGCCGGGGAACAGAAAATTGATTGAATGCAGTATTGTAAGGAGGTTGTTGATTCTGCGATTGGTTTTGTCTCCTGGAACGATGGAGTCAGGTAATCAAATTTAGTCCTGTGTTATGGTTTGTGACAACAACATATAATCCCTTAACAAGCTCCCTCTTGAAACCCACTTACCTCTCCTTAGAGAGGACCAGTTTGATTTCACTCTTCTGGCAGTTAGAAATACTATTTTCAGCCCACAGCGAATCACTGCATATCTATAGCTGCCTATTTGCATTTACCTTGTCCTTTGAACTTTTTCCGCCCTGACGTTTAGCCTAATAAGATTATACATGATTAATAAAATGATGTTTGATTGCTGAACAAGCCAAACTTGCTGACATTGGTCTGCTGTACTGTTCTGGTGGAGTTGCATTAGGTTAAACCTTCAGAATATAAATCTCCAGATCATAGAATCACAAAATAGTTTGGGTTGGAAGGAACCTTAGAGATCATCTCGTTCCATCCCCTTACTATAGACAAGGACACCTTCTACTAGACTAGGTTGCTCAGTCCCATCCAACCCAGCCTTGAACACTTCCAGAGAGGAACACTTCCACTTCTGTGGGAAATCTGTTCCACTGTCTCACCACCTACACCATAAAGAACTTCTTCCTAATATCTAATCTAAATCTACCCTTTTTCAGTTTGAAGTCCCTTGTCCTATCACTGCACTCCCTAATGAAAAGTCCTTCCCCATCTTTCCTGTAGGTCCCATTTAAGTACTAGAAAGTCAGTCTAAGGTTTCTCTGGAGCCTTCTCTTCTCCAGGCTGAAGAACCTCAACCCTCTCAGACTCCTGGCCTGTATCAGAAATGGTGTGACCAGCAGGAGTAGGGAGGTGATTGTGCCCCTGTACTCAGCACTTGTGAGACCGCACCTTGAGTACAGTGTCCAGTTTTGATCACTACAGTATAAGAAGGACATTGAGGTGCTGGAGCGGGTACAGAGAAGGGCAACAAGGCTGGTGAGAGGTCTAGAAAACATGTGTTATGAAGAGCGGCTGAGCAAACTGGGCTTGTTCAGTCTGAAGGAGAGGAGGCTGAGAGGAGACCTCATTGCTCTCTACAATTACCTAAAAGGAGGTTGGAGCGAGGCTGGTGCTGGTCTCTTTTCCCAAATTACTAATGATAGGATGAGAGGAAATGGCCTCAAGTTGTGAGGGGAGGTTTAAATTGGATATTAGGAAGAAATTCTTTACTGAGAGAGTGGTTAGGCACTGGAACAGGCTGCCCGGGGAGGGGGTGGAGTCACCATCCCTGGAGGTGTTTAAGAGACGAGTAGATGTGGCACTTGAAGCTATGGTCTAGTGGTTAGGGGTGCTGGGATGAAGGGTGGACTAGATGATCCTGAAGGTCCTTTCCAACCATAGCGATTCTATGACTCAGAGGGAAAGTGCTCCAGCCTCTCGATCATCTTTGTGATCCTTCTCTGGACCTGCTCAGACAGATCCACTATCTCTGCCTCTTCAAACAAGGTGGCATAAACATGTATCAGCTCATTTCCTCTCTCGGTTCTATCAGCATTAGATTAAAGCATTCTTATGCTGGAGGATTTTTGACAGAAACAGGTTAGATAATAGATAAGCATCATACCCACAGATCTGAACCCAACTGAACTGCAACTAAAATGGCTTGTGCAACAACAGGGTTTGTGGTTTTCAGTTGGTTTTGCTTTTCCAGAACGTAAAATCTCCACTCTCCTTATGATCTTAGTAGCTCTCCTCAGCATCTCTTCCATCTTCAAGGTGCCTTTCTTAAAAAGTTTCAGCAGAAGACTCATATCGCCTTGTACAGTCTCACTAACCCTCCCTGCTCTGCTAAATTTGCACCCATGACCCAACCGCAGGCTTGCACTTCACAGTTATTATCTCTACTCCGTCATTCCTCTCAACTATTCTTCCTTTGCACCACCTTGACATTCACTTGAGAAGGTATTCTTTTAGTACTGGGATCACACCACGTTGACAGTGAACAACGGTCCCAGTTGTCCACATTCTTTGCACTTGGCAGCTGAAGTGCTAGGAGTTTTAATGGTTCTGGAAAGTGTTTTGCCTTTTGAATTACTTTATCTTCACACTCTTTTGATAAATGAGTTGGCTTTTCAGTGATTAATCCACTTGCTGTTCTTAACAGGCTCTTTGCTGACTCCTAAATCCATTTCGCCTGATTCTGTAACCCTTTTCTCTATTATCCCTTTAACCTCCATCCCACTCCTCCTTTTACTTGCGATGAAAGTCAGCTTTAGAACTTTGAAGTACAAGCCTCCTTAGCACTAAATTTCTTGAGCTGTGCAATTAACCTGACTCGATTAAATAACTCCCTCGAATTTCTCAAAATCTCATTTTTAAAATAAATCTAGTGGAAGGAAATCCAAAATAAGGCTGAACTGAATATTAAATTGAGCTGATGTGTGAGCCTTTAATTCAACAGACTGGGGTTTTTTTATATATATTTACAGTACTTACAAAACCAAAAAGAACTAAATTACTGAGCCAAAAAACCTGTATAGAAATCAGGTTTCTGACACACGCAGGAATAACTGAACTTCATGCTGACCTTCACACATTAGCAGAGAAAATTACAAGCCCAAAAGTGACCAGACTTTTTCAGTAAAAAAGTAAAATTCTTTTAAACCATCAAGATAATTATAGAGCAAAGACAGCAAAGGTAAAGAGCCATATCAGATATGATATGCTACACAGATAAGAAGGGGGTGTAAAAGACAGTCAAGGCAGAATGAAAATAAAAGTCTGAAAAAGGAAGTAAATCTTTAAAATCAAACGTAGCGATTATTTCAAAGAACATTAATAGTAAAATTACTTCTACAGGCAGAAATATTACCTAATTTATCCAAATTGCTAAATGAGTTTCAGGAACACAATCATACATGATTACACCATTTTCTCTTTACATAAAAATAATATTAAACCGTAATTTGGCATTGTTTCTTCAAGCAATCTTCTATATTATTTCCTACCAAATATTATATTTAAACCTACTGAAAAGTTCTCAGAAAGTTTTCGATTATCATTGTAACTTCACACATGAATACCATTCCTAGCCAAATTTCTCACAGCGTTATTCTGAGAGTCTCTATACAGAATAAATCCCAATCCTAGCCACATACTATATTCTATATATGCTATATAGGGAGTCCCTTTAAAAAAAAAAAATCAAAACCTTAAAAACATCTCTAAGCAAAAGTAAAAGGGAATTCAAAACAAGTTTGTTCCATCCCTAACACGAATTCGTTATGGAGCTACCCTGGAGCCAACCAACAAACCTATTACAGCATCATCTGTCTTGTCTTAACAGAACAGAACAACCAGCACTTGTGTTCTAGACAGTTATTCTCTCACATTTCTACAAAATATTTGCTTTCACAAGCTCTTGAGATATTGGATGCTGTTCTGAAGAGGCTGATGCCAGTCAGCGCACCTCCCACTGAAAGGCGGTGGGAAGATTTTGTCGTAAAAGTTCTGGAATAACTTAGCGGAATGGACATCTTTGAAATGCACAGCCCATTGCCAGCTTTTGAACTGAAAGGTTCCTCCTACCACTCAAGTTTGCATTTCAACAAAGAGCTTTCTCAATGAACTGTCCCAGGTCTATGACAGCTCTATCTGTTGTCACAGAAAGAAACGTCTCCCATGTATTTTCTTTTGCATTTATTGCTTCCATTGGCTCCTGTTTTGACAGCTTCTCCTCCACTGTTTCAAACACATCCATCTCTTCCTCCATTCTCACTTTCTTCAGTTTTGTCACCCTGGTCATACATTTCCACACATTACACTTCCAGTCCAAAATTCTGTCTCTGACGTTCTCTTCTTTTATAAACAGCTGAAAATACTTGAGTGATATCCAAAACTTTTACTCCATTTTCATTCTGCCCTGTAAACATTTGAATTCATTCTCCCTTTTGTGGGAAAAAAAAACAAAAAACAAAACCTTTGCGGAAAAGAGTTTTCATCAGGTACAAGTATGTCCCACATTCTTGGCATTCAAAAATTTAAGACTTTCACCTACTGACTTCTCTCATTTTGGCTTCTCAGTTTGAGCCAATTTTTTTTTCCTACTAACAAAAGCAACGTAACACCATAATATTCTGAGAAATTTTATACAGGTTCCTGCTAGCACGCTGAGGATTCATAGAACGACTTGAGTTGGAAGGGACCTTCAAGATCATCTCATTCCAACCCCCCTGCCATGGGCAGGGACACCTCCCACCAGAGCAGGTTGCTCAGAGCCTCATCCAGCCTGGGCTTCAACACTGCCAGGGAGGAGGCTCCACAGCTTCTCTGGGCAACCCATTCCAGGGTCTCACCACCCTCACAGGAAAGAACTTCTTCCTCATGGCCAATCTAAATCTCCCCTGCTCTAGTCTCAAACCATTGCCCCTTGTCCTATCCCCACAGGCCCTTCTCAAAAGTCCCTCCCCAGCTTTCCTGGAGCCCCTTCAGATCCTGGAGGCTGCTCTGAGGTCTCCCCAGAGCCTTCTCTTCTCCGGGCTGAACAGACCCAACTCCCTCAGCCTGTCCTCACAGAAGAGGTGCTCTCTGATCATCCTGGTGGCCTCCTCTGAACCCTCTAGCTAATGAATGCCCCATTTATTGCCGATTAGGTTATAGAGACTCCCATTAGGACCCTATTTATTAGGATTAGACATGAAAAATGCGAATTGCTTTCTGATGAGTTTATGGAGAATAAAAGTTTGGCAGCCAATGGCTCAATCTGTTTAACTGCCAAAGTACACAATATCCTAATCAGATGGCTTGCATTGTATTAAAATATCTATAAATACTCTACTTTTCTAAAGGAAAGCATTTCTGCATCACTTTCTCTGGATTTTCCAAACAGCAGTATAGAAAGAAGCAATTCACAGACAGACTATAACGTCCTCAGGAGCGCCCTGTTGCCTGTACAGTACCAAACACCAGTGCTTTAGGATTCCATGACTTTTTAAGGATATGCTAGACTGGACACATGGGAAAACACACAGGAAACAAGTTTGTCACAACTGCATTTTGTTGTCTCCACCACCCTATAAAGAAAAGCAAGGAAAAGTAGCGGGAAGAGCCATTAATTGATAAAAAAACGTGTAATGAGCCTGAAATACAATCAAAATGTCCAAGCCCCTTCACCAATGCTCTTTTCCCGGCTCCACATCGCAATTTAGTGCGATAAATTTTGAACTAAACCGAACATTCTCAAACTGCTGCTGCACTCAGGTCAAGATTGCGGTGAAAAGCTTTCAGAAATTAATATTTAGGTTTGCAAATCAAAGTAAAAATACCAGAGTTTTAGCCAATTTCTGTTAGCTACTACATGACAGCTTCATATTTTATCAAGTATCTCTCAGTTTTTGGAACTCTGGTGTACATGAGCCAATACTGTTATACTAAAGAATGCCTAATTAAGCTGCTAAAACTTTACAGCTACATTTGCAAGCTAACCTGCAAACTTTTTAGATGAGAGTCAAGTCTCAAAAATCCATTAAAAAAAAAAGTATTTCAGCTTTTAGAATCTAGCCAACTTGTTTCTAGCCTGATAATTTAATGAAATTGCTCTTTTAAACTTCATAGCAATACTTATTAGACTTGCAGATTTTTCTAAAGGCACACAAGAAGCAGGATCAGTTTTTCTACATAAAAGCAACTGTAAAATAAGTTGCTTTAAGAAAAACAAAGTAATATTAGGCAAGAATAGACCCAAGTAGTGAAAACTACAAAAAAAAACATAACTGAGAAAAATCTATGTAAATTATTAATTAAAATTATACCAGTAGATATCCAGTGAGTTCTCAAAGTCTCTCTTTCATCTAGTTTCAATAATTTTAATAATTTTAGATGCAGTCCAGATGGCTTTGTCAGCATTTCATGCTGCTGTTGTACACTCAAACCTCCCATCATTACAGAAACATAGAATTACAGAATCATTAAGGTTGCAAAAGACCTCTGAGATCACCAAGTCCAACCATCAACCCAACATTATCAAGGCCACTAAACCATGTCCTCAAGTGCCATGTCTACATGTTTTGTGAACACCTCCAGGGATGGTGACTCCACTCCCTCCCTGGGCAACCTGTTCCAAGGCCTCACCACTCTCTCAGTAGAGAAATTTTTCCCAAGGTACAATCTAAATCTCCCCTGGTGCAACTTAAGTCCATTTCCTCTCATCCTCTCACTGGTTACTTGGGTAAAGAGACCAACCCCCACCTCACTACAATCTCTTTTCGGGTAGTTGTAGAGAGCAATAAGGTATGTCCTACTCTTAATTTAAATCCGCTGCCTTTTTAAAAATTCCTTCCATCATTGCATGGTAATGAGAGTCAGATCTCCATGAATTATCAAAGGATAGTCATGTGCAGAACACGGAAATAGGAGACAAGTTTGCCAAATCCAACCATTTGTATTTGAATAATACTCTATTCAACATTCCTCATTAACAAAAACTGCTACTCCAGTATAGCATTGGCTTGCATGTCACAGCTGACATTACAAGAATATCTTAGTTTTTCTAGTTTGATCATAAGATCTTTAGAAATTAATATTTGGCAGTTAAACCCCAAAGACTTTCTCAGTTAGGTTCCTCTTGCTCTTAGTTGCCAAATACTCTGTTTATCTGTGGTCTGAGGCTATTTATAAGAAACAACGTTGATTTTATTCTGGTCTGCTTGGCTTGTAATTTTTGAAAACACCATTCAGTTTGTTCGACAGCCACTAAGACTGGTCCTTTCAACGTTAACATCTACTGACAAAATAGGAAGGAAGGATTTCGTCTTTCAAATGCCGTGACCTTACTGAGACTGAGGTACCATAAAAAAATCCCAGCTATAGTCAGCTGAAAACAGTTTATAGAGCAGAAAGAAAAGGATAATGAATATAATCTAACAAGCAACATGTAGTTTTGATCTTATGTTGGGTTATTATTTCTGATTACTTTTAACAAAGTTATGAACCTTTATAGTTCAAAAAAAAAAATAAATACAGGGATAAAACTTCAGGCAGAAGCCAACTAATTTTGGCCAGTGCCTCTAGATAAATAAAAATGCTCAGAGTTGGTAGGAAAGAGTGTAAGACATCAATTTATTAAGCGCTCTTTTTATTATTTATTTATAAAACTAAATCCATAGTACTGACAGTAAAACTGCTCCAAGAAACTAGAGGAAATATAAAAACATCAATACTACACACTGCTGTTTTTCTCATGAATTCAGCACAAGAGAAACGTAACTAATGGGCCTTATCTCCTACTTCCTTGACTAGGCTAACATTAATGGTGAAAAAAAGTAAAAGCTAGACGGGTGCAAGAGTCACTTCCAGATCAGAATGGGGTTTTTTGAACAAAAAAAAAAATGTCCAAAAACTATCCAAAAGGGAAAGTCAACAAAGAATCAACTCCAATAAATTGCTAGGTGAATAACAAGAGTTCAAAACAGGTTGAGTCATCATTTCTTGTCCTTCTACTTTGTCTAATTGTTTACTGAATTCATTTCCCAGGCTTTCCACTAGGACAAGTTAGTTTCCTCCAAAGAGATCTCAAATATTTCCAGAATAGATTTGACTCCATAGAAATAGGTAGACGTCCATCATCTCTTTGAAAGTCACTATAAAGATTTGAAAAGCAGTTTTAGCAACGCAAAAAAAAAAAGGAGGGTTTATTTTTCATTTTTGTCCTATCATTTCATTACTTTGCCATGTTCTGTTGAATTTAAGACACCACCACATGGTGATTTCTGGACAGAAATCTTTCAGGAGATCTCTCACCATCTATTTCATGACATGTTTATTAATTAAAACATAGTCACAGCTTTAATCTGAAGCAAATCTTTACAAATAACACCATTTGTAATGATGAGTAATGAGGTGTTTGCTGTAGGCAAGGTGCAGTTTGATGATTTTATTGTGCTTAGGAGCTGAAAAAAAGTTTGCCAAGTTGAAGCCCCCTTGATCTGGAAACTCCTTTCCACCCCTACAATGGAGTGGAGCTGCAGACTTCCTCTGATCCCTTCCTGCACTATTCCTTTGATTCCTTCCTGTCCATGCACTCCACCTTCTTGCCTTGAAAGCCAAAGAACACTGATGATGATGCAGGCTGAGGTCTCCCCCTAGCCTGAAGTCACAACATCAGCAAGGTGTGCCACTGGAACTGGAAAGCACCTGGAGGATCTGGTTTACAAGTGTCTTAATATATTTAGCATTTCTGAGCAGCTGGTATGAGGAAGAAAATGAGGAATAGGAGATTGCCACATCTCTTCTACCTGGAAGGTACGTAATAAGTGAAAAAGAATGCTGGGGTCTTTTCCCTCCATCTCTCTAGTTTGGTTTGGGAAGGGTCTTTGAGGCAGCCTGCTTTCACAGAATCATACAATATTAAGGTTGGAAATTACCTCAAAGTTCATCAAGTCCAATCTCTTACCCAACACCTCCATGTCATGAAATTCTTTTTCTGAGCCCTAGCATACACACCTCTAAAACATGAGGAATAAAGTTGCAATCTCATGAAGGACTGCTGTGAACCTTAATTATCATATGTATATAGCTGCACTTTTTGTTTTTATGAAAAGTGGGGGGAAAAAAAAAAAAGTAAAAATCAAGAAGTAGAGAGCCACACTGTCTTACCTTTGAATCACTTCTAGGTTGCCCAAGCAGGTATTTCACAATGCTTTTAAAGAGTTTGTCAAGCAGTTTGTGGACTATACCTTGCCCTAGTTTGATAGTGTCAAAGATGCCTTTAGAACACTTTGCTGACGCTCTTTTGAAGATCACAAAGTCATGGCTAACAACAGGAATGAAGCACTGAATTGCCAAATACTTCCATTTGCACTTCGCTCAACTACAATAACGCTTTGTGAAAGCTGGAATAGTTCTCTGATGAATATGGCCAACCTATTAATAAAAGCTAAACCCCAGGAAATAAAAAACAACTTGTTTTTTAAGGAAGTGAAAAACCATTGTAAAAGGAAGGAGCAGCCTCTATGTTTAAATATCAGCGGAGTTATTAAATCACCAACATCTGCTGCCAACTTTAATGCTGTGGAGACTTCTTGATAATATCTGCATTGCTCTAAGTTTCTGGTGATAAGCTGGCAGACCCTGAGAGATTGCCTGCTGTAGCTAGACTCATACATACATAGAACACGTTCTGCAGATATTAGGATTTCCTTGGCTTCAAGCGGTTGCCTTGGACACAGAGAGGCACAGGCTTAAAAATAGAGCAGTCTCTCCATGTGGATTAGATAGACAGCATTCTTTGAGCCAGCCAAATGAAGATAAATCAAAGCTAGGAAAGGCTGGGAAGAAGCTTCCTTTCTGTTTTATCTGATTGCCAAATTAAACCATTTGGGGTAGAGAGAATATTGCAATTACAGGTAGCTACACCAACATCTCCCCAGTGGGAAGGTATTCTTTCATCTATAGATTATTTCAGCCAATAAAGATACTGCACAGTTAACATTTCACTTTTGCTACCATCAACTTAAGCAAGATCTGTTACTGAATTAGGAGGCAACAGGAAAGAAAATTCTGAAAAATATCTAGTTAGACGGATTTTGACAGTGTGTCGTGCAGCCCTTTCTCAGTCCTCTGCCTAAATCTCAAATTAACTTTTAAAGGGTATCAATTAAATCATGTAACCTTCCATAACACCAATCAGCCACTGTCATAACTACCAAGAAAGTAAGAGGTACCCATTCATTTTTTGCCCCTCTGTAGAGTACAGAAAAGACAAATCAATCATGAAGTTTAGTAATCTGTTCTTCATGTCATGGTCAGTCTTATCTTGCAATAACCAACCACGTGTTGCTAAGATGGATTCTATGCTACAGAATCCATCACATATTTGTCTGACCCAAGCATAGTCAATTTTCATATTATCATAGAATGGTAGTTGTTGAAAGGAATCTCTGGAGATCAGTATCCAACCCCCCTGCCAGAACAGGATCCCCCAGGACAGGCCACACAGGAACAGATCCAGGTAGGGTTTGAAAGTCTCTAGACAAGAAGAATCCACAACCACTCAAGGCAGCCTATTCCAGGCTCCAAAAGTCTCCAGAGAAGGAGACTCCATCACCTCTCTGGGCAGCCTGGGCCAGGCTCCAGCACCATCACACCAAAGAAGATTTTCCTTCTGTTGAGGTGGAACTTCCTGGGTTCCAGTTGGTGCCCTTTGCCTCTCATCCTATCCCAGGGCCCTGTCTGAAAAGATACTGGCCCCTTCTCCTTGACACCCATTCTTTAGATATTTGGAAACATTGGTAAGATCCCCACTCAGGCTTCTCTTCTCCAGACTGAACAGCCCCAGGGCTCTCAGCCTTTCCTTCCAAGAGAAATGTTCCAGTCCCTTCATCACCCTTGTAGCCTCCGTTGGATTCTGACTAGTATTTCCCTGTCCTTGCTTAACTGGTAGCCCAAACTGGACACAACACTCCAGATGTGATCTCACTAGGGCAGAGTAGAGAGGGAGGAGAACCTCCCCTGACCTGCTGGACACACTCTTCTTGATGCCACCCCACCAGGAGACCATTGGCCTTCTTGGCCACAAGGGCCCATTGCTGTCCCTTAGATAAGTCCACCAGCACTCCGAGGTCCTTTTGCATAGAGCTGCTTGCCAGTAGGTTAGCCTTTAATGTGTACTGGTGCAGGGGGTTATCCCTCCCCAGGTGCAGGATTCTACACTTGTTCTTAGTGCACTTCCTGAGGTTCGCCTTTGCCCAGCTCTCCAGCCTGTCCAGATCTCATTGAATGGCATCACAACCTTCTGGTGTAGTACCATCCGCAAATTTGCAGAGGGTGCACTCTATCCCTTCATCCAGGTCATTGATGAAGGTGTTGAGTGAGACTGGACCCAGTACTGACCTCTGGAGAATACCTATATTTGGTCTATGACTTGAAAAGCCCGGGATCAAAAACTGAAGAACATTGCCTGTGGAGAGGACCATCCCCTGCTCTTGCATCCATCATTTAAAGATTTTTCATTTAAGAAAAAAGAAATTGAGCATACAAATATGGGAAACCTGAACTTCGTCACAGTCTTTTTCAACTAGTTCACTTGAACAGTCAAAATCATCCCTCCTTGATTCCTTTCACATGCCATTTTTGTAATTGTATGTGTAATAAATGAGAGGCCTCTGCTGCTCATATTTTTTCCCTGACCACAGAAGGATATCAAAACTGATGAGAATCTGCAATTGTACACCTTTAGCAATGCTTTATTATCCAGACTCCTCGGAGTCTGAATTTTCATTTGGACTGCTTTGGCATTTTCTTAGCTAATCCCGACCCACCTTATTTTCCACTCCATTTGAATGCTGAAAAAAAAAAATTCAGTAATTTCTAAAAGCATCTAAACTTTGGATTGATTAACTTGTGTGAACTTTGGAAAATTTAAAGATTCCTCCATCAGTGATTATAACATACTTCACACACAGGCAAACACCATTACATAGCATACATTGACATTTGCAATCTTAAAATGTTACAACTCTAAGAGCTGACATTTATACAAGTATTCCTCAAATTTTTGATTCCAGTACAGACTGTATATTAGGCTAATAGTAGGCATTTAATATTAATCATATGTATTAGAGAGCAATTATACAAAGGGTAAAATCCACTACAGTTCTGCTGTACACACTGTTATGAAGGTTCCTGTCCCGGTTTGAGACGAATTCAGAGGAGAAAATATCCCCTGATGGAAGGCAGGCCCCTCCCCCCACCAGGTTCGGGAAAGAAAATGTCCTCGGAGGAAAGTGAAGGGGGAAAACTATTTTATTTAACAAGGCAACAAANATATCCCAAAGGACTGATAAGCGTGACGGACTGAGGGCAGAAAGAAGGCTCAAAATCTTGCACAAAAGGAGTTATGGAAGAGTAGTCAACTGGGCAACAACTCCGCTGTGAGAAATCAATATTACAAAGGTGTGGAGTATTGTAAATTAAGACAGGGTAAGCTATAAAGAAAGGAAACAAAAGGAAGAAAGAAGTTCTTCCCCATGAGGGTGATGAGACCCTGGAACAGGTTGCCCAGAGAGGTGGTGGAAGCCCCATCCCTGGAAGTTTTTAAAGCCAGGTTGGATGGGGCTCTGGGAAACCTGGTTTAGTAGGAGGTGTCCCTGCCCACGGCACGGGGTTTGGAAAGTAGTGATCTTCAAGTTCCCTTCCAACTCGGATGATTCTATGATTCTACAATATTCTCTCCAGACAAACCAGTCTCAGGCAGGGATTCCCAGTGTAGCAAGCACTTCAAAAAGCATGGGCATCTTCAACTCAACGTTCACTAACATCAAAGATCTAGCCAATCGATACAGAGCTATTACAAACAAACATGGGGTTCTGGGGTGTGTAAAGCGAGCGTCAGGATAGCTACTGTGAATTACAAATCAAAGTAACTGCAACTTTATAATCTTTGTAAGACCATGATATAGAATGGTCCTCCTGGTCACAAAGCCAACTGACACTATCTAAATGTTTAAGGTGCACAAATATCCCTTAGCTTGAAGACACATGTAGCAATACCACAATAACATTTACACTCTTTTTTTCCTTTATAGCACACCTTTTATTCCCTCCATCATGGAGCGTTATCTCTATTCCATCTAAGACAACAACCAATATTTTTTCCATTCATGGCTTCTCTCAGTCAGCAGGGCCCCCTCCATACCTGAATCGTTTAAAAAGATTGCATTGTGTCTTGCGTACCTGACATAAGAATAGCCTCAATGTTCCCACTAGTTTTTCCTCGCTGAAGAAACGTCTGGCAAAATTTTATGGCTACAGCCTGTAGAGGGAATAATTGGCAGCACAAAATTGCTTATTACAACAGAAGAGATGGAAGACTGCAGGTACAAAGCGGTTCTGTCATTTCCTTCCAACATCCACAGGCAAATCAACAAAACCTCTCAGCAGTGCTTTTGGAGTCCGTTAGCTTAACGGAATTATAGGGGTAAAAAGAACCACGTTGACATGCACTTCATCCATTAAAAACTGGAACCGAGCCACTGGCCTGCACAGTAGAATCACATTAGAAAAAGTCAAAAGATTCAAAACCACCTGAGAACTCCAAAAAAATATTTCAATGATCTACATTAAGGGCTAAAGTGGGAGTATCCATAAGCAATCAGATCCCTCTTCTTGCTTTTAGCAGTTAACCTGTTTGGCAGGCTTAGCATAACATGGAAAGATACGGATACCTGATCGAACGGCATTGTGTCCTTCAGGAGCAAGCCAGTAATGGTCTCATCTTGGGAATTCATTCTCTTTTCCTCCACAGAGAAGGAAAAAGACAATTTTTGACAGGTAACAACTTGAAATGTAATGACTAACACTAGCCATGGAGAAATTAGCCGTGAAGAAAAAAAAAGAAAAAAGATTGAGAGAAAGGCGCTAAGCAACGGAATGATAAACCAAAGAGACATCAACTTCACTACACAATTGTCCTCTAGAGAAAACAAAACAAAAAAAATGAAATACCATCATGTTTATTTCAGAGACTTTGTAAAAATATACATAACTTTTGAGATTAAAAGAATGGGTTTAAGGAAAATTCAGATGAAGAGAAAAATAACACTGATCTGCTGAGATTCTGTTGAGAGAATGAGTGGAAAAGAAGCAGCATTTCACACTATATTTTATGTCCTGCCTTTAAGCTCTGGATTGGATAGCTCTGTCAGTTGTGATTATCTGAAGGAAAACACAGAGCCAAACAACTGCAGTCTCAAATTGGCCACCCTAGAAATCCAGGACCGAGCTATTAAAGAAATGGAAACACTTTTTTTAAAAAATGCAACAGGATTTTGAGCCTTATCTAAATCATGCCTCATTGCAGAAGAAGTTTCACCTCTCAGATGCAGACAGAAGACGACAGCAAAATGAGGACCAGACAGAGTGGTCTTCAGTTGTGTGTGGAAGCAGCACCAACTAGAAGGTCCTACTTTCCAGTTTTCCTAGGAGGGACTATGAAGTTTGTAGCTGATACCAATTTACAGATACTTCATTTAAAGATACCATAAAGAGACAAATATAAGGAAAGTCCAGAAAGTGCTATCCATCCACTTAGTATTCATATGTGCAGAAAACATACACGTCAAGTGTGCCAACACACACTCATCTTCCTAGATGTTTGCTCAGAAAAGGATTTTCAGGAAAGTCTCATCACAATCCCTGTCTCTGAGATGAAGTCGAATGTTCACAGAAACTTTTGGTGTTCAAAACAAGGTTTTCTTGGTTGTTTTGTGCTGTTTTGTTGGTTTTTTTTCCAGAATATTTTCTGTTTGGTAATATGTAACGCCATAGGATTTACATTCAACACTCATCGAATCTATGACACCGCTGCGTATCAGGTCACAGAGTGTCAAATTTGGTCTGTAAAGTAACGGACATCCAATGAATTGTTGTTTTGAGCTGTTTCCTATAAGCTTCTTGTCCTACATTCTACCAAATTTTCTTTGGCAGAAGCAGGATCCAGTTCCACTGGAGCAGCATTCTGCTACTTCAACCACAAGATCCTTCTGTTGTCTCCCTACAAAGACCTGCTGGCACCACAGTAGTAATAAAGAGAAATTTCCTTTAATGAGCAATGAGTGCAAGTGTGCGTACACACAAAAAAAAAATCAAACCTAGAATCGTAGACTATCAGGTTGGAAGGGACCTCAAGGATCATCTAGTGCAACCTTTCAAAGTAAAAAACCATAGTTCAAATGAGATGGCCCAGCAATCTGTCAAGCTGAGTCTTAAAACTGTCCAATGTAGGCGAATCCACCATATCACCATTTCTATAGGTAAACAGAGTTAAAAACATTAGTTCCATCCCAGTGAGCTCTGTTTGAGCTAAAAGGCTGTCTTAGCTCCCGGTAACTATAAACAATTGCTTCCACCACCTCCAAGGACCAGGAGAGCTCGCCACTGGGTTTCACAAAGGTTTAATGTTAAGAATGGTAAGGAATTTGGGGCTACACCTGTAAAGTTCTCTCAGTTTAAGCTTATCCAAGACCTAATCGTAGACAGCGTTATCTTTCCAGCTATACACCGGCCCTCACACACTCACTCCACCTATGGGGTGACTCATCTGGATACCCAGATCAGGCAAATTAGATGGATCCTGGTTCATAGCTGATAGGTGTCCTCATAGGCAATTTGAATATAACAGTCCTGATGCTTATATCCAAACTTGAACGCAGGTTTGAAAATGAATGTGAGCATAGCCTCAAATTCCCTCTTAGAGTTTAGAGGAGCTTGAGGACTCAAACAATAGATTTTTCCTATCTGTTCTCGCTGACATGGAACTCTTCTTCTCACCCTGCTCTTTTTACCTCCAATCCTGATTTTTCCATATGCTAAACCTTTACTCCACTCCTATTCATCATACCCAGTCTTTTATGTTCCTCTGGCTGATGCACCGGAAGGCTGTGCTGCCATTCAACGAGATCTGGACAGACTGGACTCCTGAGCAAAGGGGAACGTCATGAAGTTCAACAAGGGCAAGTAGAGTCCTGCATCTGGGGAGTAATAACCCCTGCACCAGTACAGGGAAGGGGCGACCTGCTGGGAAGCAGCTCCATGGAGAAGGGCCTGGGAGGCTGGTGGGCAACAATTTATCCATGAGCCAGCAATGGGCCCTTGTGGCCAAGAAGGCAAATCATCTCCTGGAGCTCACTGAGAAGAGTGTGTCCAGCAGGTCAAGGAAAGGTCTTCTCCCCATCTACTCTGCCCTGGTGAGGTCACATCTGGAGTATTGGGTGCAGTTCTGGGCTCCTCAATTCAAGAGGGACAGGGAAATACCAGAGAGAGTCCAAGGGAGGCTGCGAGGAGGAGGAAGGGACTGGAACATCTCTCTTGGGAGGAAAGGCTGAGAGCCCTGGGGCTGTTGAGTCTGGAGAAGAGAAGCCTGAGTGGGGATCTTATTCATGTTTCCGAAACTCTGCAGGATGGATGTTAACACAGCCACATCTCAGTCAGTTCTCCTCACATTTATTCCATTCGTCCTACCACCTGACATCACCCTTAGCCCCTTGTCCACTGCAATCAGGTAACTCTCTCTTCCCTGCTGCTTCATCACAGCAAGATCCCTAGGAGCACAGACACTCTTCTTACACATCAGCTGCAGCAGCTTTCCAGGAAATCTGGCCCACACTCACTCTGAAACATATGCAACACAGGTGGAATCAGACATCTAAGCTGCTAAAATAGTTTTTTCTCTGCAGAGCATGTGCAAACAGACTTGCTGGCAGATTTTTCACAGTGGCAACAGAAGGCATCTCTGACATACAGGAAACACACCATTCTCTCCCTGCCTTCTCCCCAAAGCTTTAAAATATAATGTCCTTTCTAACCAGCATGAGGTAGCAAAGTTTGGAGAGAGGTGGAAGGTCACTCACTTTTGCATGTAGAAAAAATTGCTTTTTCCTAGATTTATTTCAGCAGCCAAACCACTGTCTGAACTGCTTTTGGCAAGTAAAAGCTCTGTGGTAGATATCTGCTGTTGATAAGTTTACCTTAAATCTCCACAATAGTCTGTTTAAAACAAGTATCTATAAAGAAAAATATCACATAGATGTTCAGTTAGATTATAACATTGACTCCGAGCACTTATCCTCTCATTTCACAATTATTATTGTGTGTTTATAATCTAGGATAACTCCTTGGGAACAAATTATTAGGTAAGGCTAAAATTATCTAGATTTCTACATAAAGCTGACTGTCTTGCATCTCATCCTGTAAAACACTCAATTAAAACAACTGGGGATTCTGCCCATGGGAGGGCTTCAGATTCTGATTGGAAACGGAGGCTGAGCCTCGTGAAGTTCAATTGGACACAAAAACTGTGAATGACGAGCACTTTCAAATCCAGTTTCTGACTTTGGCTTCCATGTGATGCTCAGGATAAATCAGATCACTTATGTGAGAGCCCTGGGGCTGTTGAGTCTGAAGAAGACTGAGAGGGGATCTTATTCATCTTTCCAACTATCTGAAAGGTGGGTATCAAGTAGAAGGGGCCAGTCTTTTGTCAGTGGTGCCCTGGACAAGGGGCAACGGGCACCAACTGGAACCCAGCAAGTTCCACCTCAACAGGAGGAGAAACTTCTTTGGTGTGAGGGTGCCAGAGCCTGGCCCAGGCTGCCCAGAGAGGTGGTGGAGTCTCCTTCTCTGGAGACTTTCAGACCCCCCCTGGATCTGTTCCTGTGTGTCCTGCCCTGGGTGATCCTGCTCTGGCAGGGGGGTTGGACTGAATCTCCAGAGGTTCCTTCCAACTTCTACCATTCTGTGATTCTATGATTACAGAGCTCACAAATTTTTAACATGTCTCTCAATTAAGGTTTTGGTTGCCTGTTTATCATTATATTCAAAGAGTTTTATGAAGCCTCTTGTAAATTCAGACCTATGGAGAGTTTAAAACTTGAGAGATGTTAATCTGTCATCACAGTCTAGATGTATATATACACAGGACAATATATATTAGCAATAGAAAAAATAATTCAAAAGTAAAAAAAACACCATTTCACTGCATGAGAAAGCATGGAGGTTTTCTTCCTATGCGAGAAGTAAATTGATGTTTATATTTTTCCCACTAAGATCAGCTTACACTGTCAATTTTTGGTACAGTTTTATTGGTTCAATGCCAGCAAACATTAACTGTGAGCACAACTACTTCTGTCCCCAAAAGTTGTACCCAGCAAAACAATTTTACTCCATATTCTAGCTGCTGGCTCTTCTGGTGAGGTATTTTGAAAGAAGCCAGCAAAAGTTTCATGCATAAGCCTGGACTAAACCAAAGAATAAACACAAGTCAACCCTTCAATGCATCCGCTGTTGTCGTTCTCATATAGAACATTCTCACGACCGCAGCTTAGCCGGACTTTTTGGAAATCCAAAAGAAATCCCAAAATAATTCTCTGAATTTTGCAGTTGGCTAATCTAGCTGTGCTACAATCTACCAAAAGCTTTGTGTGCTGGTCCAGTTCAGCAGCTCCCAAAATATGGGTCCAATTTTATCTTTTTAAGGCATTCCCCTAGGTTTCTTATATTTGTTTTTGCTTTCTTTTTCTTTAGATCATTCTTACATTGCTATCCAGATGGTAAAGAAATGCTCAGCCATATTTACGTAAATATAGCTTCAGACACCAGAGAGTTAGAGAACACATTGCAGGGAAAATAAGGAACACAAAATTAGCAGCTTTCAGGTGACTGTAACCAGAAAATCTTGTAGATTTTTTTTTATACACTCTACAAAATAATGAGACAATATATTATAGCATTATGCAGAAAAAATTCCCCACACCTAACCTTTTAATCTGGAAACAATGAAAAATCCTTAGGGAAAAAAAGAAATATGGGAGCATCAGCCTATGGACTTAAGCACAGATGGGCATATTTCCATTTACGTGGATGCAACCAGCCATTTATGTCAGGTGAGAACATGGGCCCTCTGTGGCATTCAGACCACAAACAGCAGATACTGGTCTCATCCTTCATGGCTGTCCACATCACCTACTTATTCTAGCACAGAAGATATTCCCTAGTTCACTGGTGTTTCACTTTGCGCTCTCCACAATAGCGCAAATTAAAAGGAAAGACAAAAGGCAGTTGGGATCCAAGAGGTCTTACTCCCAAAATGAACTGGTAAATCTGATTATTAGCCTCCCAGTGCGGGATATTTTAGGAGAAGGTGTCTCAAAATTGTGTTCTGGCACAGTTTCGTTTACTTCCCAAAAGATTAATTTAGCTCTTCTATTGTTTATGCTGTTCCACACACTGCACACAGGTATCAGCCCAAGTCAGGAACAGAGACAAAAAAAATTAGCTGAATTTACCTAGATCCCTTTGTACGCCCTAATTGAATCACAAGCAAAAAAAAAAAAAATGACTGCATGCACCGAATTTATCCAAAATGGTTAGCCTGATTTCAAACCAGCATCGAGAGGAGAGGCAGGCCTACATTATTCTGACCAAACAATATAGCTTGATAGCTCATCTCAGTGTCTAATGAAGCAACGTTTGCATAATGCATGAAGCCCAATTTAGGAAAACTGAAACTGCTTCGCCTTCAAGATGGCCAGATGTTTAGTGAGTATGTGATCAAGTGACAATTTCACTCAGAGACATGAAGACCAAGACTGAGATAGGTAAGTAACATAGGAGGAAATGTTTGTATTCCCGTTTGCAGTGGGGAATACCAGCAAATAGCTTGGTGATCTCAATTCTTCAATTACAAAAATGTAGTAAGATTAGTAGCTGACACTGTTAGACAAAAAGATGTTTTATTACAAATAATAATCTCTATAAATTGACAGAATAAGGTCATACCTCTCTACTTTTCAGTTTTGATTGCCTTGTAATTCAACCTCAATCTGCAGGCCTTCTAAGTAACAGAAAAAACCAAAGCATACTGTGCAGACTGCAGTATGTATACCTCAGGGAAATATCCACCTGAAAAGCCACTTGAAATCACAGAACTATCAGAGTCTGATATATGGAGTGCATACAAGCAGATGGCAGTTATTTCTTTGTCTCCATTAGCCGACACTTCACCAAACATGAACTCTCCTCCAAAGCTGACTATCTGTCGAGTCCACTAGCTAGGTTCCAAGCATGAATTTCAGAGGCAAGGTCTGAGAACAGGTAATTTATTCTCATTGGGTAAACAATACAGATAGGGGGAAAAATTAATAAAAATATATCACAAAATCTTGGGCACACACCCTTTTTTTCTGATCTAAGAGGGACACTGTAAACATCTCAACAGGCTTGACGAGTATGTTGGGGGAAAAAAATAATTTACATTAATCAACAGACAGTCAACTGAATCAGAAGAAGGTGCAACTGTCACGAAAGGTGACAAGTAGTGACCACTTACAGAGGTTACCAGGAGCACAAGCTGTACAGAGAGATAAAAGCCATCTCACTGCTGAGTTTGTGCTTTTCCATATCCAGCACAATTATGAAATTTAGTATTCCAGGCTCCTTCTCTGGAGACATTCAAGACCCGCCTGGACACCTTTCTATGTGATGTCAATGAGGTTCCTGCTCTGGCAGGGGGATTGGACTAGATGAGCTTTTGAGGTCCCTTCCAATCCCTAACATTCTGTGATTCTGTGATTCTTTCGGAGGTTTTAGTCATGCTATTTCAGACCTCTTGGTCCTTATCCTTGAGAGAGATTACTGTCTTAAGGAATACTCTCAAAATCGCAGGCAATCATTTTTCTTTCCTCCTCTGTTACAGTTGACTGGGTTGTACCATACTTGTTCTGTTGCTCCCATACAGACTTCACAGTAACTTTTGGCTTCAAGGAAGAATATTAATACAGAAGCAGATTATAGGACACCGGAATCATTTCTGTGTCTGTGTCTAACACCACGAAGTGTCTGCATGGCTAAGGGTTTCTCCATTTTTCCAAATATATCTTCTTTGTAACAGCTGGCCTAATTTCCTTTCTTCAAACCTTGCTTTTTTTAAATCTCAAATCAGAACAGGTACAACAACCCTTTTATTAAGATTTCTTTTTTTTTTTTTTAAGACCAGAACTCCTATGGAAGAATACTTACAGAAAATGTCAGGAATTATACAGATTTCTTCAAAATTTCGAGTTCCACCCAGATCAAATATACACTATCTATGCAAGGAAAGTATCAGTGGAACTCAGACTAAGCATTTAAAAACCATTAACATCAATGTTGTTAGGCACCGTAAGAAAGAACTTGACAGCTCCATACCGTCATGAATATGGCTCTAAATTTGTCAAGTCATACTAAGAGAATTACAACAGGTTACTATAGGTAGGTATTTAGCTTCCCGTAAGTACCTTAAGTACTTTTGAAAATGCTGCTCTCCTTGAAAAATATGCCAAAGTCAGAGAAAACAAGAATCAGTTATCTGTGCTCCCAAGTCTCCCAAGGAGTGGAGTTTCTTCTGTAAGCTGTGAGCACACACAGCCAGGCTTTAGGGGAAGCACAAAAAAGTCAGAAAGAAAGGTAGAAATTTCTTCGGGTTAAGAATCTCCCAACAGCCTTGAGAATTTAACCTCCTAGCCCCCTGAACATCCTCCTTATCTTTACCATTTAAAGCTTAAAAAAACCTAACCAACCACTTAGTAAAATCATTAAATTGCTATTAAAATGTTTGTTGCTATTTTTAACGGAGTGATTCTCCTCTAGAGACTTACAAAACCCACCTGGACATGTTCCTGTGTGTCCAGCCCTAGGTGATCCTGCTCTGGCAGGGGAGTTGGATTTGATCTTCAGAGGTCCCTTCCAGTTCCTATGATTCTATGACTCTACTTTGCCATTAATATCTAAGGTGTTTAACTAAAAGACATCCCAAACTCCTTGCTCTAAATTGTCTTTTCCTGTGTAGTCTGCAAAAAGCTAATGATAGTTACCAAACCATCTTCCTTTCACTAAATTGCTTCAGTATTCAAGGGTTCCAAATGTCGTTTGTGGAAGTAGAAAGAGAGACAAGTTTCTGGAGAAAAGAGCAGTTTTAAGGGCAGAAAACAGCTTATCCAACATAGTATGTGGCAGAACCACCTGCATCTTAAAAGTCTAATGACAAGGAGATGCACAAAAAGACAGGGGTGGAGACAGCTTTGAGAAAGAAACCTATGAAAACGTATAAATAACTTAGAATATCAGTATTTTTGACCACACAAAAGCTCCTTTTCCAGATCAAGAAAGTGATATATGAAGATAACAATTATTCAAAAGGAGGAAAGTATATGATGCTAACAAAAGCACAAGGTGTTGGGATACAGATAGATCTCTACAGTCTGTAGACATTTTTAATTGCAGAAACCAATCATTTATTTTATTCTTCTCCTCTGTATAGTCACTCAGCAGAAATACCTTGTCTGTACCAGAAAAAGCATGTCTGAGAGCACCTAAGAGTCAAGGGACAGCATGTTCACTAGAAAAGCTTGAAGGGAAATGAAGCACTGTTCTCTCTACCTTATTTTCAGCAACAAAACAATAAAGGAAACTATGTGCAATTAGACTGGTGACAAGTTTTCACACGGGAAAAAAAAAAATAAAGTATGTGGGTTCTTCTGGATTTTATTCATTGTAAGAATGGTGTGAAAAATGAGGAGCATTTTTTTCTGATATGCAAATGATATACATGAATAGAATTCATTCTTTACCAAGCAAAAAATACCTTATGAAAACATGAAGACTCTTCTGTGACTCAACTAGGGGTTATATGGAGCCACATTGCATTCAGATGCCTCTTCCTAACTACAAGCACATGTATAATGCCACTGGAATCACTTTATGGATGCTGTGCTGGCCAGGTCTGCATTCCTAAAATTTTATACAACGAAATTTTACAACCAATTGTCATTACAACTGTTTTATTTTCCATGGAACCTATCAGCAGCATCCATCTGCTTCTTGGGTAAATCCATCACTCAAAGAACAGGGGAAGACCAAACTCTAAAAAGTGTGGTTTAATTTATGTCAGTGTTGTGCAGGAATCCGATAAATGAGTTGACACAGAATTAATTACTCATTCATGGAGCAATCATGCAAAGCTCAAGCGCTAAAACAAAGCTGATAGACGCTTGACCACTCAAAACCTTAAATGATTTCGGCAAAGAGACCATCAACTTAGTACCTTTTGCAGCAGTTTAGCCATAGCTTTTGCTTAATTAACTTTCTCAAATGTTGAGAATAAAGAAAATGAATCTGTGTAGCACTGGACGGGCAAGGAAGGCAACTGCTACTTTCTAAAGGAACTGTCACAGTATGGACACTTACTCTGAAGTCTAGGACCTGCAGGCCTACAAAACAAGTTATTCAAGTGGGAGCAATCAAGCATAAGATCTGGCACCAGGCTGGAAAGTGGTTTCTTCCCATACTTCGTACAAAGGCCAATTCTTTCACTCTAAGATGAGGTACTTGTTAGATACTGTCACACTGCTCAGCCGTGGAAAAGAAGTTCAATCTAGTTGTTCTTCAGATGTTTTTTCAATGCCCATTACTGAGTAGATGAGACATTTCATTCTCCTTTTTTACTGGAAATAAATTGCTTATTATACACCTTTTCAGACATTATGGCTAAATCATCCATATTTGAGAATCTGCTTGAACTCTGGTAAGACAGACCAGAAGATAGATCAGTCCCTTACCAAAGACTTGTGACAGAAACTACCATTTCTCTGAGAAGCAAACTGGATTTCCTGCCAATGTAGTAAATTATAGCAACAAATATTTCACTTCTACGCTAATCCATCCCACTGCACCTCAAACAAGGGCAGCCTTAGACCTTTATCCAAGTATCCATCAGTTAGGTCTCCTTAATTACACAAAGTGGGGCTCTAGATGAGACCAAAAGTTGAAACAACCAAGGTATGTGGATAGAAAAAAAAAATAAAAATCCACGCTCATGTTTTCCCTTCCAGCTTCCTCCTTTCCATTCCATTTCACTTTTGAGATTATGTCAGCCTTTCCCAAGTCAACGGTGAAACAGGTCATAAATAGATGCAAATTTCATCTTATTACTACTATCTATCTCCCAGAAATATTTTCATAGCGAGGCGTTGATTGCCAGAAGCCGAAGCAACAAGAATGAGTCTGTACGTGAGGTGATTTTGATCTATCAGCAAAAATCCGTGTGGCTTAGAGGTTTTCTATGATTCACACCTTTTTTATCATGAGTGATCCAAACTTACTGACAGTATATAAACATGTTCTAGAAACAAGAATAAATATTCTGCTAGATTATGATCAAGTTAAGTGTATGATTAGTATCTTAGTCCTCACAAACGAACACATACACTCAAACTAAAATTTCATTCAGAACTTCAGCGTCCTCTTAGGTCACGGAGCAAAAAGCAGCATATAAAATTTGCAGGGGAAAAATACCAACATCCCGAGGCATTCCATTATTTTAGAGATGATCTGAACTCACCAACTGGAAAACTCATCCTTCAAATATAACAGAAACCGTCTCTCTGCACTTTGTTGATTTATAATACAGATTTTGCGTTATAGATTAGTCATAATCAGATTAGTTAGGACAGTGAGATACAGTTAGAAAAAAAACATTCCAAGTTAACAATCAACAAGAGGATATCAGGCCTGTACTCAAGTAGTGTCTTGCATTATCTTGGAGAAGCAGCTTGTAAAGGAAATATCAGGGGCTACACAGTGAGGTGAAAAACAGATGAAATTTGGATTTCAATTAGCTTTGCCTTATTAAGAAATGATCCATCATGTTATGTTTCTATAATTGCAGATGCTCCAATAAGTTTTAGCTATCAAGTAAACAGACATAGACTATAAATATGCAAGAAACTCAGGCTTAATTGTAAGCTCTGAGTAATATTTTAGCCAAGTCTCCACATCACGACTATTAAATACCTCTCATGTCTAGTGGAGAAGCAAAATGACCACGTGGCAACTTTGAAACTGAAGTTCAAAAAAGTCTGTCAATGTATAAAGGGAAAAAAAAATAAAAAGAGTAAAGATTGCTTTTAATCTACACCACTTCACTGAACAAAAGGGAAATACAGCATTTCCTAGATATGTGACATAGCCTAGAGAGTGGACACAAAAGGATGAAGTGTTGAAACACACAAAAGAAACACTATGAAATACCTTTTCAGATTACCTGAGAATAAAAGTGATGAGCATATACCCAGTGGATAACCAATTAACAGTTTTACGATGAGGTAAGTACAGTTTATAAGCTTCTCTCACACTCTCTTCCAACTTACTACCTGTACAGATGCTTTAAAATCAAATGCCAGTTGCTAAAAACCGTACAGGGGTCAAATTCTTCACTACCAACTAATGTTGCAGCCTCAGATTCCTGCAGCTACTCAGTTGAGATTGTGCATGTTTACACACAACCACACAGACTTTGATGCTAT
This sequence comes from Baryphthengus martii, assembly GCA_013396935.1. Classification (NCBI taxonomy): domain Eukaryota; kingdom Metazoa; phylum Chordata; class Aves; order Coraciiformes; family Momotidae; genus Baryphthengus; species Baryphthengus martii. The sequence goes on from VWZK01016141.1 coordinate 58,878, forward strand.
TGAGATTTAATACTCTATGTAATCTCAGCGTGTTTACATTTCTGTCTCACAGAACTACTTCTAGGGGATTATTTTTTTATCCCCATGGGTTACATCTGATTCTCACTTTGCATATTGGCATGATCTCTCTCCTTTGTCTGTTCTTTTCTACACGAGCCAGCACTGCTTATCTGTAGAAAACCAGGCTACAATAAACCACATTAATATCTAAGTTTTATAAACCAACTTACAAGCCTCTGTTGTTCTGACAGGAATTGAGTTGTTGACAAAACTCATAGTAGATTTTAAAGCAAAAGTATTTGCTTCCTGGACATCATTTTGAATGGGAGGTGTTTAAAAAACCAAAACACATCAAGATATGAAAACTGAGTGATTTAGAATTCATACGCTTGCTTTACAATATAGTGTTGGGAAAAAAATCAAAATAAGATTCCAGACAAATTTTCTAATTTTAAACTTAGAAGATCCCTGACAGCAGTAGAAGCATGTTCGTTGTGATTCCAGATATAATAAAGTTTTTAAATACAGGAAAAGTTGAAATAAAATCTTACAATAAATAAGTACAGTCCATCCTACAAGTCAGAGCCACTACCTAATGACACTGTAACATGAAACGGCAAGTTGCAGATTTCTGTGACTTTATGAATATATGAAAACGAAGACAAGAGGATAATAGGCACACAGGAAGATTTAATTTGGCTCAGAACATCCATGTGCCATTTACTTTTAAATCAACGGGCTGATGTTTCTTTTAAATCAGTCCAAGTTCATATCCTACTGTCTTTCTGGTACAGGACAGGCATCAAGATATTCATACAATAGATGCTATTATCTGCTAAAAAAGATGCCTTAAAATTTTTGAATGGGCATTCAAACATCTCAGAGTTTCCCATTTCAAATACTCTTGTTTAGTATCAGCCATTTCTGTCGTTTCGTGTCATGCCATAGCTCAAAAGGCTGAAATTGCTTTCTTCTTCAAAGCCACTGCCGGTCGATACTACCTCCTAGTGCCACTCAGTTCATTAAGGTCTTGAGAAGACCTTTGAGGAGCAGCTGAAGGAGCTGGGATTGTCTAGTCTGAAGAAAAGGAGGCTAAGAGGAGACCTTATTGCTCTCGACAGCTACCTGAAAGGAAGTTGTAGAGAGGTAAGGGTTGGTCTCTTCTCCTAAGTCACAACTGAGAGGACAAGAGGAAATGGCCTCAAGTTGTGCCAGAGGAGGTTTAGGTTGGACATGAGGAAAAATTTCTCTACCAAAAGGGTTATGAAAGACTGGAACAGGCAGCCCAGAGAGGTGGTTGAATCTCCATCCGTGGATGGATTGAAAAGCTTTCTAGATATGGTGCTCAAGGATAGGGTCTAACAGTGGCCCTGCTAGAGTTAGATAATGGACTTGATGATCTTAAAAGATCTTTTCCAACCACAGCAATTCTATGTGATTCTGTGCATGATTATTCAGCCTGCTTTTACTTATTTATCCTTACACAATTCCTATTCCTTGTTACTCCACATTAGCTTTTTTTAGACAGTGCCCCAAAGAAGTCTTCCATGTCACAAGGGAAGTCATCCCAATCTATCCAGAAAACAAGTTTCTACTGTGATCATGAAGATGCTATCAAGATGAGTCTCTAATATAAGAGTACCTACATTACCTTCTCTCAGTCACTCCTGTGCTTTTTTTTCCTGGAAATCTTGAGGTTTTACAATATTTTTGTAAGCAAGTAGGAAATGAATCACTGGTAAGGTCCTTAGAGCAAGTGGCATAAGTCCTCTGCAAACAGTCTGGAATGCAGTGTCAGCCATATATTTTTGTGGATTACATCTTTGTCACAGAGAACGTTACCTTTCCCTTGACTGCAAACCTTTTGGAAGGGATTCCTAACATTTCTTCCCCTTGTGGCACTTCCAGCCTCAGTCTAAGAGGATCTCTTGTCCCTCAGGGCCACAGGTATTCACATAGAACTTGTGTGAGGTTATCTTTGTTGTAGGTAATGTCTGGTAGTGACCGTAATTTTCCTGACTGTTAAAGAAACAATGAGATATTAATATTCATACTCAAGTCTAATCATAATTACAAAGTCGTTGACTTCTGAAAAGCTTTGCTCTACAAAATTGGCTTGAACACTCAACCGAACATCCAGTGAATAGATAACTTCAGGAAAATTATTTTACTTTCTGGGTTTCACCCACAGGAAGAAAAGCTTTGATGAAAGCTGATAAGAATATACACCTGCAGAGTTTGATCTCTAGAGAAGTTCCACATGATTTTCCCTCAGAAGTGCTGCAGATTAAGAAAAAAAGTGATGGAGCTAAGGGCTAAGTTTGGAAGTACACAGCAGGGAAGTCCTCCATGTGCTTGTTGATGATCTCACTCTTGAAAGAGAAGAAATGGAAATCACAGTAATCATCTTTCTTTTTCCTCAATCAGCTACCGTCTTGACAAGTTGTCTTGACAGAATAGTTCAACTTTTAATAATAGTTTAGGAGAGGAGAGCTAAAAGTTCCTGTCCCGATGAGAAATACAGCATATGTAAGTTCTTGCAAGAATACTCTCTTTTTTTTCTCCCAGAATACCTTTCTAAATTCCGTACACTGTTTTCACACGCACACCTCTCCCTTTCAGAGTTCAGTTATATAAACAGGAATCAAGCTGAAGATGGTCCCTTCCTTTCATAGAATCATAAAGGTTGGAAAAGATCTCCAAGATCATCAAGTTCAACCATCAACTCAACATTATCATGACCACTAAGCCATGTCCTGAAGTGCAACATCTACATGCCTTTTGTACACCTCCAGAGATGACGACTCCACCACCTCCCTGGGCAGCCTATTCCAAGACCTCACTGCTCTCTCAGTACAGAAATTTTTCCAAAAGTCCAATCTAAACCTCCCCTGGTACAACTGAATCCCATTTCCTCTCATCCTATCACAAGTTACCTGAGAGAAGAGACCAACACCCACCTCGCTACAACCTCCTTTCAGGGAGTTGTAGAGAGTGAGAAGGTCTTCCCTCAGCCTTCTCTTCTCCAGACTAAACAAGCCCAGCTCCCTCAGCCTCTCCTCACAAGACATCTTCTCCAGACCCCTCACCAACTCCGTTGCCCTTCTCTGGACCCTCTCCAACACCTTAATGTCTTTCTTGTGGTGAGGAGGTCAGAACTGAACACAGTGCTCAAGATGCAGCCTCACCAGTTCCAAGTCCAGGGGCACAATCGCTTCCTTCCTCCTGCTGGACGCACCAGTTTTGATCCAGGCTACCTGGGCACACACTGGCATTTTTCTTCTTTCACAGATAATTTCTAGCTACATTTTCTCTTCAGCTGTTTCTGTACTCATGCTCCAGCAGCTACATACCCATACTCACAAGCTACATAAAAAAAATGCTTACTTAAAAATAAACAGTTTTTTTAATTAGTATTTTTAAATCCAGACAGTGTTTAATTTTTCTTTCCAGGGGAGAATCACAGCGCTATTGCATACAGCGCCCAAACAGTTGAAATAACACAAGCAGGGGGACAAGTAACTCTTCAATCAGTTCTGTCACTGGAGAGACAAATTAGCATTGAGTGCCATACCTGAGTCTGAGGTAGACCATAGTCTGAGGAAGACTTCCTCACAAACCTACATTACAAATCTGAGATTGCAAGCTCATTTCTGCCCTCTTGTAGAAGTCCTAAGCTCCAAAGTAGTAGAGCAGAAATGGAGCTTTTGAACAAAAGTTTGCTACATGTGAGTGCCTAATGTTAATCTCCTATATTGATAATTAAATTTTTGATTAGAAGTAAAACTTGCAAGTGCTTGGCTAGTTCAGATTCCATTTCAGTGGAATATACTGTCCACAAGCACATCAGAAACAAGGTCCATTTCTATTCAGAAGATTAAATATAGCTTTATGCAGGCCTGAGCCCTTTGAACTCAGTTGCCTACATGTTATATTTCATCACTGTTTTTATCATTTTGCCCTTATAGATAGTACGTAGCTTTTGTTCAGCTGTAACCAAGAAATATCTGTACACTACACACTCATTAACTATTCTAATAATATCTGATACTATCAAAGAAATACAGTATGCTGGCTTTTAATTTATATCTTGGTCCATCTTTCCACCTTGGTGCCATAAAATACCCTGAACTCTAAGTTAAGGGGTAAGTAAACTTGTCATGTTTTGTCTGTGCCATAATAATCTTCCAAGAACCAGTGGTTCCTTCCACTATCGTATTTTCCTTCTTCCTACCTAAAGCAGTTGTGATAAAATGCTCGCTTAATTATTGTTCCACATACATTTCCAGGATCCCCAAATGCTTCTTATGAGCTAATTCAGAGCGGCAGAGCAAAAAGACTTTGAAAAGTAAGCACCCTCATCATTGTCCCCATTGCTTTTGACCAGAGTACCCATTCCTCGAGTATCCATAAAAGCAAGTCAAATTTTCCAGTAAATCATTCCCTGGACAAGTCATTTTGGTATGCAGTCAGGGAAGGGTAAGTTAATTAGCTGTTTATTAGTTCAAGAATGGAGCAGGTACTCCCATTACTTGATATTCAGTGTTTCACGTGAAACAGGACCAATACATTTCGCATTCTTTGAATACGTGGTCAAGTTGTTCCCAGCACATCATTTGTTCTGTCGTTACTCGCCAGATATCCCATCGCCAGGGGGTGGAAGAGTCTCTTAATCACCCTGTAATTTCCTGGACATACTGCAATAATTTACATTCTCCCACCTACACAGGCAAAATCAATTGGGCTGAATGACTACCTCTCAAATTCAGGAGCTCTTGTGCCAAAATTACGAAACACACGTGCGGTGCATTTGTTAGATTCTTACACGACCGGTGTACACAGCAGCCTTTGAATGACACCGTGAACAAGAGAAAGTCTTTGCTTTATAAGAGCCTTAAGTAAATTAAGATATTAAGAAGTCCAACATTTCCATTAAGGAAAAAAAAAAGAGCCTAGTTTACAAAGATAAATACTGTGGAGAATTCAAACCTGAAGTTGCACAAGCAGCCACAGAAACCCATAGCTACAGAAACATCCAGCTTGCTTTCTAAATCCAGATATGTTGCTGCAGAACTGAGGAACATCCTGGAGTTAAGACAATCACCACAACTGACCAGCTGTTACGTTTTGCTAGATTAACTGTTGTCCCACAATCACACAGACTTTCAGTTTCTCCCGCCTTTACACATGCAGTACAGCTATGTATAACTCCTTCAAATTTATACTCAAAGTATATTTAAGTTATATATATTTAAGCCAAACACCATTGATAACTCGGTGAATGAAATGTAACCACCGAAGACACGATGAATTTAGAAGAAAAATGTTGATGGTATGTGATGACTCTAACTTCACATTATGAAGCTTTTTATATTCAATGGACTCCTGAAACATTAATAAGAATTTTCTTCACAATAGTTTTGCTCCATACTTATTTTTTCCCCAAGATGGCTATTTTACCATTCAAGAACTACTAGCATTTTGTGATAGACAACACAGAGCATAGTATCGCATGTAAGCTTGCTCTTCTCTTGAAGAGACACGAAAGAGTCATATGAAAAACAGACCTGTAGCTGAAAACAGAACTAAACCAGCAATCAAAACAACTTATCCCAGGGGTATTTATTGTCTTTTTCAAGAACTAGTGTTGACACCGTTCGCAAGTCACTTACCATATTTATTGATGATACAGGACCAATGCTGTTGACATAAATGTCAACATCGATAACTGTTGGTTTTACTGTGGAGAAAAAAATATTTAATATTATTTTGCAGAAAGCATAAGTAACAACTTTAAATATTTTCTTCATCAGGAATTGTAAGGTCTACTCTTCAGGCAGAACTTCTGAGAAATATGAATTATATATTTTTCAGGAAGACAAAGTTCTTTTCCTACCCAACAAGAATTGCCATAAATTACAGCCTGTACAACTTTATCATGATGATCCCCATTTGTCTCAGCAGTAATTTGTTAAAGAATCTTTCAGTGCTAAGCACGGTACCTCAAAATCAAAACCTAAGATGACTGACATGAAACTAGAAATAAAGCAGCATATCATTTTTTTCCCCCATTATCTCAACACACAGGTCCTTTAGCATGTTTGTTCCACATCAAAAAAATCTTTCCTTATTTTCTCATCTCATCAGCTGCAAAATCATCCTAACTTAAAATAAAATCATTATGAAATCCATTTAGGTATACTTAAGCAACTTTTCGTCTTTCAATTTAGACTCGTTCCCTCCAGCCCACGTTGCCTTTGCACTCATTCATCTCAAAGGTATTTTAATTTGGCTTAGTCAAGGCAAATTTCTCACAAGAACTTCCATGTTTCCAGACTTCCAGGCCAAGACAAGCTCTGTACTCCTTCCTTTAGCTGAGGTCCCTATGACTTATCTTCCTTTTGGCACCTTTGGTGTCAGAGAACCCGATAAACTTTATTCAGATAGCTCTTATTGGTGTGATACGGCCTAACTCTAAAATAACGCCACTCTTAGATTGAAAAGCACATTGTTTTTTTACTTACACTGCCCTCCTTCTGACATCACAGAGTATACATTAACTTGTTGGTATTTTACTTCCTCCAGAATTAGCTGACCCAAAACTAAGGAAGTATGAATCCTGTTCTAACCTGCATTGTCAGGATTGATGCAAACGTGACTCTAGTAAGCCAACAGCTTCTGTTTGACATCTCTGTTTCCCATAGAAACACCTTTCCCTCAACATGATCTTCAAAAAACCAGAACAATTCAAACCACTAAATCTGGGAACTATTCTGAACTTGAATTTTTTTTTTTTTTTTTTTTTTTTTGCAGTAATCTCCAAGGTCCCTAGAACAAGGAAATGCAGGTATATCAGCCACTCAGAGTTTTCCTCTGGGAAGCTACTGAGCAGAGAAGCGAGGAACAGTTAAATACCATGGCTTTGTGGGAAGCTTCTCAGGTGGATAACAGTTGTCTCAAGCTCAAGAAGCCATCTGGCTCAAAGCTGAAGATAGACAGGAATCTTCACATGAGAAAAATGAATGATTTCTGCCCACATCCCCCAAATTTCAGCCTAACACTGAGACACTGAAGGGTTTTAAAGTATTAAGCAAGTTAGGTGGCTCTGAAAAAAATAGGCAGGCTGGCTAGCCATGTAAGACTTTGGTATTTACACTTCATTAGGAAGACTTGATCTCATGTTGCAGAACCAGACATTAAAGTGGATACCAATCGTCATTAAAGATGAGAACCATTTTAATTCACTAAGTACCACACATTTCATGGGCTGCATACGGTCAGAACATCCAGGATTATTTAAGGTCATGGTTTCAAGTCGTCTGAAGTACTGACTTACAAACTTAGATCTTCCCTTCAGCAAAAGAAAAATCTGAACAAGCACAACTGATTAATGCAATCCTAATCGTAGCCAGCTAATAACTAAATAGGAGTCTAGCAGCTTCGGGTAATGAGACTTGCCTCCAAATGCAGAAATAAATGTCATTACAGAGGAATTGGTAATAGCAGGGAACTACAGCTAGCTCTTTTGCCAAGATAGCATACATGGAATAAAGGGCTCTGATCTTTTCAGGGCTTATGCACATATCTAGCTGGGAGTTCAACACTAATGAGTTCTGGTGAACATTAATGGGGGTGGACATAGTCATGCAATTGAACCTCGGCAGGATCAGGGATAAAGTTCAGGACCAGAACACCAGCCTTGGAATCCATTTCTGTTTAGTTTAATCATTGCAGTTAAGTATATAAACAGCTGATGAGATGATAACTTCTCCTGAATGTGCTGGGCCAAGTTCTCTTCCAGACTGTCATGGTTTAACCTCTGCTAGCAGCTAAACGCCACTCACCCACTGCTCCCCCCCCAGTCCCTGCTGTATGATGGGAAAGGGAATTGGGAGGAAGACAAAAGTGAGCCCCCATGGGTTAAGATAAAGACAGTTTAATAAAGCAACACAAAAAGAGAAAACAACAGTAATAACAACAGTGCTAATGACAAAGTAAACAAAGCAAGTGATAGAAGCCGCAAGGCTCTACCTGTACCTGAGACACCACTTTCCCTGCTCCAGCCACAAGTTGAAGCCACACACTGGAACAAGTTGAAAATAATCAGCCCCACCTTAGGCCAGCCCTCCCCTTTATATAGGGGCATGACTCAGTATGGTATCATATATCTCATTGGCTGGTTCAGTTGTCTATCCCAGCTGTGGCCCCTCCCAGCTGCAACCCCACCCAACTCCTTGGGCCAGCAGCTGCTGGTGATAATTAACCTGAACCAAACCCAGGACACGGTGACAAAAAAAAAAAAGGAAACACTGGTTGTTAATGCTAAAGAGAATTTGGTCTTACTCACAGAAACACGAGAAAACTAAGTAGCAGTAATTTCTTATGTCAAATTAAATCAGTATCATTTCCAGTGGAATTCAAATTAAAAATGAAAAAAAAAAAATACACAGGTAAGCTATTCTATCACTGCAACAACAAAAAAGACTGGAAATTCCTTTGAATGACATTTTGTTTTCGCAGACAGTGGCAGAAAATAGTTGTAATATGAGTGTATGGCAGATATGTATTCAGATTTTAAAAGAAAAGACAAAAGAGTGTATTTCTTGTTGCACATGTTCTCTCGTGTGTATAAACAGAGATGAACTAGGAGAAATATTATGTATGAATTTTAGATTTGTTATCACAGGATTTGAATTCAAAATTCCAACCACAGTAAGGCAAAGATTTTAAGATTACTTCATCCAAAGTGCATGAAGAAAAAGAAAATAACCGAGTCTTTAAGTTATCGTGTCTTATTAGAAAGAACTCACCCTCCACCAGTCCTCAAAACAAACTGATGTCATAGAATTACATAAATAGGTACCTTACCAATAATTTCCAGGCCTGTCCAGTTTTTCATGTATTTGTGAACACTCAGGTCATGGACTGATTATAAACCCTATAAGGAGTTGCTGAGCTGCAAGTGGAGCCTTTCTTCTTCCACTAAACAAATCCTCATGATCTTGTTGATTGAACCACGGGAGTGTTAATACCTCACTAAAAAGTGGCAATAAGATTACAAATGATACTCGGCTCCAGTATCGCTTTGATAGTGGCATCAACCCAAAATAGTTTTAAAGACCTGTCAAAAACTTGGAAAAATTACTGGCAGAACCATGTATATAGCCCATGCAGGAAAGTAATTAAAGGCTGTCAACAAATGTACCAATTTTCTCAAAATTCTTTGAAATGTTCTTTAATATATGGTAGTTAAGTTTTCCTAAAAGCTGATGTAAGCACATCCAAGTAACCGCAGGGTTAGGGTGCTGCACAGTGCTGTCCGAGGTTAGCCAACTGTGTATCACGGGCATTTCATCTTCAGACATGTTGGTTTTCAGAGAGGAGGGGATTTATCAAGACAATCAAAATACCTGAAAAAAAACCCTAAGGTCACACCAATATTTTGCTAATAGTCCCCCTATGATACAAATGCCACGGCTTTGAGACAGAGAGAGAAGTGCTCATATTCCAGTCAGCCTTGTGACTATCACATTGTAAAGATACAGAATCCTAGAATGGCAGGGATTGGGAGGGATCTCTGGAGATCATCGAGTCCAACCCCCCTGCCAGAGCAGGAGCACCCAGGGCAGGACACACAGCAACAGATCCAGGGGGGGTTGGAAAGTCCCCAGAGAAGGAGACTCCACCACCTCTCTGGGCAGCCTGGGCCAGGCTCCAGCACCCTCACACCAAAGAAGTTTCTCCTCCTGTTGAGGTGGAGCTTCCTGGGCTCCAGTTGGTGCCCATTGCCCCTTGTCCTATCCCAGGGCACCACTAACAAGAGACTGGCCCCTTCTCCTTGACATCCACCCTGCAGAGATTTATAAATATTGATAAGATCCCCTCTCAGGCTTCTCTTCTCCAGACTCAACAGCCCCAGGGCTCTCAGCCTTTCCTCCCAACAGAGATGTTCCAGTCCCTTCCTCCACCTCGCAGCCTCCCTTGGACGCTCTCTGGTATTTCCCTGTCCCTCTTGAACTGAGGAGCCCAGAACTGTTTTGATCTCACCAGGACAGAGTAGAGGGGGAGGAGAACCTCCCTCGACCTGCCACCCACACTCTTCTTAATGCACCTCAGGATACCATCCGAATGAAATTTATCTACAAACTTTAGTTGAAAACATGTCTATTTTTTTATCCTATACAGGAGTTGTGAGTTCAGTGCTGCCAGCAAAGCTCACCTAAGAAGCCAGGTGAACACTTCGACAGTCAGCGTAAAGCCAGCGCAGGTCTGGGCAGCAAAACACAAAAACATTCAGAATAATGCCCTGAACACTGATACTCATGCAACAAACTATAGGATTTGTGTAGTCCTGTTTTATAGGTTTATGTTGGTGAAATACACAGCACCTGAGGTTGAATACCATTGTAATCCATGAAGATTTTATTCTTGAACATATGCAATCTGATCATGTGTGTAAAAAACTCGACAGATAACTCACAAGAATTTTAAAAGACTTTTCAGGAAATAACAAAGAGATTGTTATAAAATTTCACAAGTCGTAGGGAAAAAAAAAAGTGCAACATTTGTGACATTGTATTACTTTTATTTAGTCCTTTAAATTGTCCTGTCCTTTGAAAATATCTCTTAATTTTTGATATATCTCCACTACTCAGAATTGATGTTTATTTCATGAATGAAACCACTTCGCTTCCTACAGAAAGCCTCTTCCACACTTGAAGTCTATCCAAATAACATTTATGTTCCTGCACGAATCATAAATATTTAGAATTATTTTTTAAAGTTTAATATTTAGAAATATTTTTATTGGAAGCTCATATAAACAGGAGTAGAACTAGCCAAGCTCTTATAAATTTTAAAATAAAATTCAAATTTGTTGAGACTTAACCTTTCTTAGATTGTTCAAGAAGCTGTCAGGTTTAATTGATTCTGGGTTTACCCAAAATATCAGTAGCGAAAACGTAATGGGTCAATATACAACTATTTATAGAAGCAAAGGAAATAGTACTAGATTTTTAGAAGGCCCACAACCACATACCAAAAATAATATTCCAAAAATACACACCCACTTAAACTCTACCTAAGTTCCACAGGACTTCCGAATGCAACAAGACTAACAAGATTGGCTCTACTCTAACGAGGTATTTTTTGGAAATTACTCTATAATGATATTTTACATCATCTCATTAGCACATAAATTGCTCTGTTTAAATGGGGATAAAGCTGTAATAAATCATTCCACAGTTACCAGGAGACCAAAGTAGTAGTGATTAAAGTGTTAATGTTTACTTTGGGTTCGTGACGATGACTATTAATATTTCCCTACGTGACCTTATAGAGGTGACATCTAATTACCTGTCCGCTCCTGTAGAACAAATGGCTACGCTAACAAGGGATAATTGTGATCAGCTTTTATACTTTAGGACAAATGACCACGTTTAAAGAAAGACATAGTAACAGGACGTATTGAGTCACCGTCCCTGGAGGCATTAAAAAGACACGTAGATGCGGCACTCAGTGACATGGTTTAGTGGTGAACTTGGCTGTGGTGGGTTTATGGTTGGACTTGGTCTTAAAGGTCTTTTCCAACTGAAATGGTTCTATGATTCTGAAAAGGTGTTAGTGAGGAAAATACAGGACTCATTCGTCTTGCATAGAAGAGAACGGGCTTGGATAACAGAGGTCAAAAGCTCCCACTTGCTACAACCAGAGAAACTCTGACAGAACTGTCATCTCTGCCATGGAAAAGAAAAGGCTGAGAGGGGATCTGATTCATGTTTAAAAATCTCTGCGGGGTAGGGATCAAGTAGAAGGGACCAGTCTTTTGTCAGTGGTGCCCTGGGATAGAACGAGGGGCAATGGGCACCAACTGGAACCCAGCAAGTTCCACCTCAACAGGAGGAAAATATTCTTTGCTGGGATAGTGCCGGAGCCTGGCCCAGGCTGCCCAGAGAGGTGGTGGAGTCTCCTTCTCTGGAGACATTCCAGCCCCCTCTGGATCTGTTGCTGTGTGTCCTGCCCTGGGTGCTCCTGCTCTGGCAGGTGGGTCACACTCGATGATCTCCAGAGGTCCCTTCCAACCCCTACTATTCTATGATTCTATGGTTCTATGATCCCTATGTTTTGGATCAAACTACCAAAATTGGACCGCAAATGAAAATCAGAAGGATAATCAAAAATTGGGTGCAGGCTTGAAATAAAGTTTGGATGACAGCAACACCAAGATGAGAACATAGTCTTCTGAACAGGGTATTCTATTCACACGCTTGATTTTGGTGCCATTCTATCCAGGGATGTGAGTGACAGCATGTGCATAAATGGGCTCCATCAGTTAACTAGGAATCATTTTTATTCTTCATATCCCACCATCAATCAGGCTTCAGCACTTTTATCTTTCATTTAGTAATGCACGAGCTGTATTTTTTTCCAGTATTATGTTGTTTGGGAATGAAAACTGTAGATTGCTGGTATTACAATCAATCCTTAAATTTTCCATTTTTGTTTTACTTATATTCGTGGGAGGGAGTTTTTCTGTGATATTACAAGACTGAAAAATAATAGAAATTATTCTTGCAAAATCTAGCAAGCCAGTGACCAAGATTTGGAGAAACAACTGCAGTCATAAGGAAACCACACAACCGCAAAAAAGGAGCAAGAATATTTTGAAATAGTTTGTGCTACAACCTCAAAATGGCAACTGCACATCTGCACGATTTACAAATAGTTGCTCAGAATCCTCTTTGATTAAAATAAATAAATAAATCAACCAAACAAACCCGACTTCTAAAATACACCTCTGCACTTTGACGAGCCAGCATAGCCAGAAGGAAGGAGAGAAAAGAAAGGGATTTTCTTACGTGATTAATATGACAGACTTTGTCAGACTTTTACCTAACTTTCAATCTGTAGAGCCACAAAAGTCTTTATGTTACACTTCCAGTGTCCTCTCAGAATTCTTAGGTGAAGTTATGGAAGAGAAAAGAAGATCTTGCAGCTTCTCCATATAATTTTGCATCTGATAGCTTAGAGTTTGGCAAACAAACTCTAAACTATCTCAAACTTTCCTACCTACAATGCCACTCAAGAAACAAACAGAAAAAAATTCAGTCTGAATTTGTGTCATAGAATCAAGTAATCACTGCTGGGAAATACAATCCTAAATGAGAGTTATCTGTGTGAATGAATTATTCACGTTCACAAAGAGAAGGCTGTATAGTTAAGAAACTTCAGTGCTAAGTATTTAGGTAGAAGGTCTCTCTTCCCAACACATAACCAGTACATCTTAGAACAAGAGGAAATGGCTTCAAACTGCAACAGGGTAAGTTCAGACTGGATATTAGGAAAAAAAAAAATCACAGAAAGAGTAGTCAGACCTTGGAATACACTGCTCAGGGAAGTGTTTAGATCACCAGCCCTGGAGATGTTTAAAAGTCGTTTAGATGTGGTGTTCGGGGATCTGGTTTAGGGGTGAGCTTTGTGGAGGAGGGTTAATGGTTGGACTTGATGATCCCAAAGGTCTCTTCCAACCTGAATGATACTATGATCCTATGATCCTTGTCTACCAAACAGGTCAAGGGAGGGGATTCTGCCCCTCTGCTCTGCTCTGGTCAGACCCCACCTGGAGCTCTGCGTCCAGCTCTGGAGCCCCCAACACAGGGAGGACATGGATCTGTTGGAGCAGGTCCAGAGGAGGCCACAAAAATGATCAGAGGGCTGGAGTGCCTCTCTTCTGAAGAAAGCCTGATGGAGGTGGGCTTGTTCAACATGGAGAAGAGAAGGCTCCAGGGAGACCTTAGAGTGGCCTCCAGGATCTGAAGGGGCTCCAGGAAAGCTGAGAAGGGACTTTTTGTAAGGGCATCTGGTGATAGGACAAGGGGCAATGGTTTGAAACTAGAGCAGGGGAGATTTAGATTGGCCGTGAGGAAGAAGTTCTTTCCTCTGAGGGTGGGGAGACCCTGGAAGGGGTTGCCCAGAGAAGCTGTGGAGCCTCCTCTATGGAAGTGTTGAAGCCCAGGCTGGACGAGGCTCTGAGCACCCTGCTCTAGTAGGAGGTGTCCCTGTCCATGGCAGGGGGGTTGGAATGAAATGATCTTTAAGGTCCTTTCTAACTGAAGCCGTTCTAGGATTCTGTGGTTCCATGACTACGTGCAAGATGTAAGTATTGCAGAGATACAAGTGGTTCATTAGGAGCGAGATAAAAGAGCAGTTTTCACAGAATCAACACAGAATGGTGGGGGTTGGAAGAGACCTTTGGAGAACATCTATTACACCCCGCAAAGAACTGTATTACTTGGGTTAAATTAGGAGAATAATTGCAGAAAAACAAATTTTTTTCAATACTTAAATATTTCTATATATTTAAGTACTATAAGGTTCAAATTAAAGGGTTGCTTTCTAGAATTTGGTTTAAATTAGGTGTTCTAAAATATGAAACAAAACAAAAAAAGAAAAAAAAAAAAAAGAAAAAAACAAACCTGTTAAATAATCAGAAAAGCAAAATCACATTTTTTAATTTTTTTTTTTCTTTAAGTAAAAACATTAAATTGCAGGGCTTTAGGGTCACTGCATGGGAATAAAATTTCTTCAGTATGACACATGAAGAGTTTTACCCGAGAAAAGGATGAGTAAAAAGTAGGGTGTTTCCCCTGACAGTTGTGAAGCTGTGAACCAAATCAGGTCAGAGAATAAAGTCAGAAATTCCCCTTTACTCAGCTCTGTGGTTAAGCGATTAGAAAAGCAGAACATAAGCACAAAAAATGCCCTCACTGTCAACAGCCCAGCCTAAGCAGAAGTGTTCCCATGCTAGATTTTTGAAAGATCCCATGTTGGATGTGTTATATTGGCACCACTCAAGGATTAGGTGCAATCAATCCATTTATTTAAGTCACGGTTTAAAATTTAAACGTGGATCACAGTTTTCAAAATCTAAACCTGGGACTTTGGAGTGGTCATAGAGCAGTTTGCCCCTCACTTATTAGTCTTGTCGTTAATATTCCAGAAGTGTTCATGGCAAAGTCTGCAGAAAAAAAAAACATCAGTTCCTGGAGATGCTAGAGAATTGGAACTCCTGCAGACAACTGAGAAATATCTTCTATCCTCCCACCTAGAACAGAGATTGTTCTTGTTTGCACTGAATAGCACCCCATTCCTTGGGAATATTCCTCTCCTCACACAGATGTGCTTACACATAATGTATGGGATATGACTGGCACTAAAATAGTCTTCATAATTACTGTCTTACTCATGAAAATGGACAGGTAATGAATTTCCCTTTTGGTGGCTGAATCAGAATAAAAGTTCTCTGAAATAAAGGTAATCTGCTTCCCTTCCCCCCCAAAAAAAAAAGAAAAAAGAAAAAAAGAAAGCAACATAGAAAGGCTCAAGTTGAAGGGACCTTAAAGATCATCAAGTTCCAACCCTCCTGCCATCGGCAGGGACACCTCCCAGTAGATCAGGTTGCTCAAGGCTCTGTCCAACCTGATCTTGAACATACCCAGGGATAAGGCATCAGTTCTGGAGTCCCTATGACAAGAAAGA
>VWZK01016143.1:0-28418 GCA_013396935.1 Baryphthengus martii
TAATTTTAAACCTCTTTGACAGAGCTTGAACTTTCTTTTCTTTTCTGTTACAGTTCTCAAAACAAACAAAAAAGTGAGATCCTACCACATTCTCAGCTTACAGAATAAGGTGCCAGCCTGATGGAACTCAGCAGAGAATGCTGGCCAGCCAAAAAATTCAAAGGCAACTACATCATTTAATAGCAGAAAAAAATAATAGTCTAATAATAAGACTAAAGAAGCTTGAGGCAGGGATGGGGGAGAAGAAGTTGTCTCTTGTTTAAAGCTTTATAGTTATGACATTATGGTCTTATATATGTAGTTACGACATTATTTATAAACACCAGGAGAAAGCCACAGCCATGCTATGATGACATTACATTGATTTTTACATCTTAAAACCAAGTCACATGATTAACCTTACATAAAATACCTTGAAATATGTTAAATCCACATGAAACAGACCAATACGAACAATGCTAGTAAAAAAAAATCAGAAGTGGTAAGAGTTTTATTGAAATCCTGAATTCCGAGACACTTCATGTATATTTGATCAGGGAAAGTATCTGCAAAGCTAGAATTTACTTTAGCTAAAAGTGATTCTCGGATGACCACTATGAGAATTATGTACCTATAGCTATGTTTTTATATTGCCCTGTCAGACAGAGAATAATATGAAAACTTATGCATTCACAAGGTCACCAGACTATTTGCCCAGATTGCCACTTCTATGTTGGTTTTAGTACCAAATCTGCCTATCTGATGGTCGGGATCATTTGTGCTAGTTTGAAGTAGTATAAATTTACCATAAGCTATTGTTTGCACCAGAGCTTGTGAACAAACTCAACATTTGGTGGGACAGAGGGGCCTGAGAGCTTTCTGTGATTATCTGTCATTACAAAAGCAGCAACATAAAATTCCTGAATCCAAAGACAGATTTGTAACAAAAGCATGATTTCTCTTACATTCTTTTTAGACTCTCCTCGGTCAGTGAAGTCAACATAGAGCAATCAAACAGCTTTAAGTTTTTCTCCACATTTGGATGTATTAGTTTATCTACTAGAACATTTTATATATATTTGTGTAACTCCAGAATACAGTTAAAAACCCCTCATGATTCTCAAAATGAAACCAAGAGTTACTCCACCAAACATTATCTGCCTTCACAGCATTCTAGGATACTAGAGCTTGCTCCAACTGAATTGCTCCTTTCTGGGAAAGATAAAGTCATATTAGGAAAAAAAAAAAAGGCAAGGCAAAGTGTCCTGATTTTGACATGTGTGCCACAAGAAATACCGCTAATGGACTGTTGACCTGGAACTTAGACCCATCTAGTTGGCCTTATTTTTTGTTCAATGAGTGTCAGACAGTTGAAAAGTCAGAGAAGAAATGTAAAGATCAGGATTTTCTATTTGTGTAGATTTTTATTTATTCCAGTAAACACTGTCCTGACAAGAAGGTCAGAGGAAGAGTTTTTGTGTTCTTTACATCTGCCTGCAAGTCTTACCTAGCCTGTGTCATTTTATCACTTTATTCTTTGTCAAACTAACTAGAATCTGAATTCCTACTTAAAATAACAGATAAACCGAGATCATATAGGTTACTAGGTTACGTAGGGCTTTTTTCTTCCTTTGTAAAGTTATATCAGCATTTGTGGGGGAAACACAACACATGTTTCTTTAACAATGGATAAAGTATTTCCTTTTTTTCCCCTCCTCTTCCTCATCTGTGTATTTCTTCCTAACCTTTCCCACTATCTCAAACACTTGCTTCCACTATTACTTGTAATCACCTCAGGACTTAATTATTTTTTCCTGGCTGTGAAACCATTGTTTTGTAGATGTCAATATTATTTTTCCATGAAAGTTTGCCTAAGTGCTGATTATTCCCTTGAAAATAAATATCTCACATGGCAGTTCACTGAGGGAACATAATGCCACTGACCAAATGAATGGCTTGGTGAAATTACGTTGTTTCTACTGAGAGTCTAATAGATTAACCACTTACCTTTCCAATATTTAACAGTTAAAATTGTGGGGATACACAGTGCCTCTTTGCTGTATGAAACAATTGGTAAAGGAAAGCGCTTTTCCTAAGTGATTTTAGTTTCAATTACAGGTCTCTGGAATTAAATCCTCTTACTTCATCTCGTAACTATCACTTTCTAGAAGCAGCTAGGATTGTCACTAGACAAACCTTAAGCTAACTTTCCTTAAAAGACTTTTATACGTATTTTTTAATTTTAACAGATTAATTTTGTGTCTGCCTTCGAAGAAAATTATACACACTTTATGATTTAGATCATATTGGTTGGTTATTTACATTAATCCTCTTTTTAATCCACACATTACTACAAAATGTCAGGCTGTTCAAAGCATCTCTTCAAATATCTTTGCCGTGCTGAGATCTTTCACTGCAAAACTCTGGTGCTTCAGATCTACAGGAACTTGACAATCAGTTTCAACAAATAGTAATAAACTTTTTCTGTAGACCTCAATAGATGAAATTTTGGTATTCTTCAGTAGCATTATAACCTTAACTATCTTCCTAGTATTTTGCAAAATAATTTTTGACGGTCAATAAATACTGGTAGTCAGCTGATGATCGAAAACCTCTCAGCAGCCTCTGTTTGTGTCCAAACCAAACACGAATGCCTTTTGAATCACTGATCTGCTTTGAACATTTCATTGAGATGCTCTGGATTTTTCATTCATGCATGCTAATGAACAAAACCAAGAGGGTTTTCTTTCAGCCTGTGGAAGTGGTAATCCACCACAGGCTTCCTCTAGGGACAGGCTTGCTGATAAGTAGCACGCTGTCCACTAGTGGAACGATTGATAAGAGCATCTAGAGTAACAGCCAGTAATTTTTTAATTACAACATTGCTACCTGAAGCTGGAAGATCAAGGAACATCTTATAGAAGCAAATCTTGTGATTGCTCAAATGAACTCTAGGAAGGGTAACCCCAGCCATTTTTTGCCTTCCACAAGTATAAAACACAGATGGTGTAGCCTCCAGCAGATCTACAGCAGCAAAGAACTTTTGATGTGTATTTAGGTGTTGGAAAACTAAGGAAGATTTGATATCGTATTGCCTTCTGATATCATGTGTGTTATTTTAAGACAGAAGGTAAAGGTTGAGGTGATGAGAATCTGTCCTCTCAGTGTAATGTTGTGTATTTGGTGAGGATTTTCTGTTGAAACAGCCGACACATTACAAATAAAAACGTAGTTGTTTTGACTCCGCTAGAACACCTTGCATGCTTCCCGAAAGTATTTATATGAAGTTACATTACTGTAAAGAGTATAGATGGGACAACCTTCTCATATGCTACAGTCTATCCCCAGTCTGCTCATGATTTTTTCTTTCTGTCCTTCAAATATGTTAATTTTAAATATCGTAAACAGTTGTTGAGGTTATAAAATAGTCAAAACAATTTCATTGCTCCAGCACAAGTGTTATCACCATTGATCCCTAATGTATGCCCCCTTTAATCAGCAATATTACACAAGCAATACTTACCTAGGAGACATTCAAAGATTTGACCAAGGGAAATGTTTTTAAATGACAACACAGTTCTTTCTAGAGCAGTAAATGCATTATTTTTAGATAAACCTTTTGAAACCCCGAGGAAATAACAATGATCAAGATGACTGATACACCTGAACTTTCTTATTTCATACTTCACTGGTTTTTAAAAGAACAATCCTATACTCACATCTAACATACAATGCATAATACAGTAAAAGCTTTCAGGATTCTTTACAAAAACGTTAGCTCAATTAGATAAGAGAAAAAAAAAGAGGAGGGGGAAAAACAAACCCAGCCTGTCTAAGCCTCAGAGAAGGACACTTGGACTATAGACTAAGGTCTGAAATAAATTAATATTAAATTTAACCCTTCCTTTTTCTAATGTAGACATGTTCCTTAACAAACTTCTGGTTGACAGGAAAAGTTTTATGTCCAGTCACTAATGAAATTACAGATGTTCTACACGAATATTGAAAAACTCATGGCACTTTGTGTTGGACTTGCACTATTTCCCCTGATCTGTACTGCAGTTGAACATGTCAGATGTCTGCTGCCCCTTCATCTTAAAGATGGATATCTTACATCATGTTCTTTTTATTTATGACTTACCCTTGATGTAGAACAAGCTAACCTTTCACATCATTTTGGCATGCCTGATGCTTTCTGTTTATCACTGGGGCGTAAGACATAAAACATAGAAGGTATACTTTAATGTTAATATACGTGAAACAGCTGTAAAAAGGCCTAGCTGAGGGCCACTGTTAATACCAACTAGTCAGTAATACAGGGCACAGGAGACCATACATAATCTTAACTCTAGATATTTTTGGCTGTATCAAATACATCAGAACCAATGAAACTGTGTATCTGAACTATATGCATCATGATGAATCTGTATATTAGCGTTGCTAGTACTGACTGCAGCATTCAGTCATGCAGACAATGCCTAGTGTAGATTAGAAAAAGTTATTGATCTTTGTTTCCATCTTTTTTTTTTTTTGTCATTTTCAGTGCCATGAAAATGCTATTCGGAGATGAAGTTTCCATTTCTTTTCTTTGGAGTGGCCTTTTAAATTGAACAATATTAAAATAATCTATTTCATAGAAAGAACACATGCACAAGTAGGACAGTAAACCAAGAATTTCATCACATAGCTGGCTAGAGTTCTGCAGCAAAATTGACAAAATAATACTTCCTCAGCTGTGTGTGTGTTAGCCCTTAGGGTCTTGGTTGTACAATGAGCAAATTTTAACCTCGGGGAGCAGAACTATATTGTACACATATGTAACGCACTAGAAGTGAAACAGCAGAGTGACAACTCTAATACATGCTGCAGGGCAACATCCTACCATGAGAATGGAATTGCTCTGCGCCTGGAATTTCGGGGAAATCAAATAACTTACTGTAATGTGGCTGTGAAAATCTCATTGTTTCTGTTGTTTTCCACTCTATCTCTTGCACATATTTTATTAAAAATGATTCAAGTTCATCCTGGAATAGCCACAAGCCATTTAAGCTCTAGACTCAGATAGAAAACTATTGACAGTTCAGCACAGTACTCTGATAATGTAAAGCAGGCTAGAGTATGGGCTATTGCATAGCTGTGTAGTCTTAAAGTTTTCTTTCCTTCTGTATCTTCATTTAAATGCTAATCTACCCTTGCAAGTGAGGTACAGAGAAGAAACAGTCAAAATTGACAATTGACCTCCATGCAAGACTAATACTTGGGCAATCTTCATTAAAATGCAGCTAGCACTCAGTTGACCAGGTTTTTAAAAGAGATGTTCCAAATGTAATTTAAGATCTCCTCTTAGAGCAATTATTTTGAAACTCCATGATTACAAGTCACAGCGCTGCAAAATGTGTCAAAGGAAACAAGTTTCTTTTGAAGCATGCATTTAAGATTGCTGCTATTTACTTTTTGCATTGTGACAATTCTGTCAGTCTCTGTACGATGACTTCTGCTCTAAAAGGATAGTTTCATGTATAGAAGATGAAAGACAACAGGGGGATACTGAAGAGAGAATCATAGAATAGTTTGCATTGGAAGGGACCTTTAAAGGTCATCTAGTCCAACCCTCCTGCAGTGAGCAGGGACATCTTCAACCACATCAGGTTGCTCAGAGTCCCATCCAAGCTGACCTTGAATGTTCCCAGGAGTAAGGCATATACCACCTCTCTGGGCAACCTGTTCCAGTGTCATCACAAAAAAATTTCTTCCTTCTATCTAGTCTGAATCTCTTCTCTTTTAGTTTAAAACCATTACCCTTGTCCTATTGCTGCAGACTCTACTAATCTGCACCCAAAGGGTGATAGGGTGCAGAGTAACATAGCAAAGAAGTTCCTTTCGAGTGCTATTTTGTTTAGGCCAGATTCACACTGCTGCGTTTAATGTGAGTGGCAAAGTGAGTCGTGCCTGTCAAATATCTGCACCAGGCATGAAAATTCAGAACCAAATATGTAACTTGCTATGAAAATTTTCAGCTGCAAGGTGATGGATTCTTCTGGTTTTTCTTTACCTACTTTCTTTGTAAATGTCAAGCATGATAAGAGAAAAAAAACAAAACAACAAAACAACCATGCAGTTCTGTGTTGACATGTGCAGTGCAGCAGGAGAGGACTGTTCTGGGGCTGGCACTTTCTGGAAAACAGAAATCCAAAGTTTCAAATTTATTTTCAGTGACCCCACATTAATAGACTACTGATGGGTTCCTGAATACTTAAATATTCAGAAATAAAAAGTCACTCTTTGACACTCATTTGGAATATGATCACTTGATTTAATGTCAACCTATATAGCAGTTAATCTCTCCAGACTAAATTCAGCGCAGCATATATAGGTCAACAGACAAAACTTCCACTGAAATCAATAGCAGAAATAAATTACTCTGGTATAGCCTGTCAGTCTGCATTTGATTTGCTGATACATGATTACACTGAAATGTTAGCTTCATTTACTTGTATTGATTGTTACTGTGAAATGCCTACTAATTGCACATCAGATTTTTAAAGGTGCCTAATTGCACACTTTACACTAGTGTTAAAATCCAAACATTGACTATTCGTAAACTGTGTTCTGGGGAGTTACACTTCTACAGCATGACTGGTTTTTTTTGTAACATTATAGGCCGTATCGTTAGCTCTGTGAAAGCTGAGCCTAGAATTGCAGCTGGAGGGATGGAGGAGAAGAGAAGCTAACTCTATTTTCAGGACTTCAATGTGGGGTACAGGTTCAGGTTTTGACCATTCCACAGTCCAAGTGGTTTGTTTCTCAAGTCTGACTTAAGTAAAGGTTTGCCGCTACGTCTGACGCTTCAGTAGCTAATCTGGATTGATATGCTTAGGTCTTAGAAGAGGAATGAAAACTTAGTCAGATACCCTAGATCTTAACCTAAACTAAAACTCATTCTTCATCCCTTCCTTTCTCTGCAAAGTGGGAGATACCCACTCTCAGGGGACTCAGGAAGGAAAATTTCTTTTATTGGGCTCTGGTTATAGAGCTACTGTATGAAAGTCAGATGTTGTCATCAGCACTCAGTGGCAAGAGCTGTGAGGCTCCAAATTCAGTGACAGAAATTTCAGTTAGGTTTGCTCATACAAATAAGTTTAGGTGTGACTCCACTCACCATCTAGAGCCCAGTCAGGCCTACTGGAAAGAATTGTCTGGTTGGGGTGAAGCTACTCAGATCTCCAGGAATTAACCAAAACTGGGAAGTGGGTATTACACAGGTTTTGTATTCTGTATTCTTTTTTTTATGGCAATTTTTATGTGTTGCAATTTGATTCCCATTTTGTGTATCCAGATTTCCCTCTTGATATCACTACTTGTGTTTGAACTGAGACCATTGTTTACAAATGCGAGCAAAATGTACAGAAAGAGTTCATTTTTATGCTCAGCATAATTATGGATATTCTCTTTGGAAAGTGGTTTTACTTTGATTCAGTTTGTATCCAGCCTTTTTTCAAGCAATATTCCACCAATGTGGAAGGAGGTCTGTGAGAGGTATGAGTAAGAATAAAATGGCAATAAGAAAGGGCCAAAAAAATGACTGGAAATTTATCTGATCAATTTCAAATCTTGAAACAAAGCTTGAGCCTGAGCTGGCTCTTATTTTTTTCACATCACTTTGCTAAGCCTTGTAAAAATATAAATCATACATTTTAAGTCTTGTCTCCTTTGCTAATATGCTCTATCTGGAGACTGTTAAATCATTCTGCAATAATATTGTCTTGGGTAACTTTGTGAGCAATGTGAGTTTAAAGGGGTCTAATGATCAAGACTATCTGAAATGTGTCCAATAACCACAGAAATAAGATCTAATTGAGGCAAACACTGGAGTAATGTGTTAAATCTGCCAGGCTTCCCATTATAACACCAGGTAAAAATCCTCCCTTGGGCACTACTTGGCATAAGAGCTCTCAAATCCGAGGGAAAGTAAAACATCCAAATCCTCAACATTCTTTGAATCACAAAAATATACAGAAAATAAGTCACTTCTTTTCTCTGCTTCTGCAAATTCAAAACAAGAGGTTCATTTATCCAAAATAACATTTTTGCAGTAAATAGTCCAAGCCAACTGAATTTTGGGTCTTGTTGAGGTCTTTGAGGCAAGAAGTTCAGTCATAAGTGATGAGGCAAGTCTGACATTTCAGGGTATATGCTGTGTCTTTATGGCTGTGTAACAAACCTCTCCAACAGATTTTGTTTGCTCTCTGGGTCTCTTGTTTCCTGGGCATAGAAACACTTGAGGAAGCAGAGTACTCTAGCAGCCATGAGGTCACTTCTCTGCTGTGTGCTTTAGATGTAGCTAAACCAGTTTGGTGACCTTCCTTGTTCTCCAACTGGAATCAGTGGCTTGGTCTGATCCTCTGACCAGGTCTTCAGGTGGAAAATGGCCATGTCCTGTCTTGCCTCTGAAATGTGCCAAACACTGCAGTGGGATGGAAAGTGATCCTTATGGGCTGAGCAGTACTGTTTTTAAAACCTTTAATTGCTTCTTGGGCTACATTGCTACAGAAATGACTAATGGCACAATTGACTAGTGGGAAAACACAAAGAACAGTATATTGCACTTACTGCAATCAGATGAAGTATAAACCACAAACCACAAATGACACTCATGATTTGGAAACAGGTGAGTATTCTTCTGCCAGATTCCCAGGCAGTTGCAAAGGAGAAAGAAGTGACCAAGTGATAAGTTCCTTTATGCTCGGTCTCGACTGCAAGAGGAAAATAAAGAAAACTTCTTCCCTCCATCCTCTCCTTCCTTGAAACTGCAGAAATACTTGGCTGCTGTTTGCAGCTAATGTGGAACTGTGAACATTTGGCTCTAAGCCAGTTCTGGGAAAAGAATTGCTGAAAGAAAGCTTTCTCCTGATATGGGCAGAAGTAGAAAATGCTGTCAATTTTATGAGAAAAATTATCTGGTGGTGATTCATACTGTAAATGTAAAGGCCTGTGTATTGAAGAGAGCCTTCAGGTACCTATCCACTGTATGAGAAGCTGGGGCTTGATTTCTGTCCACCCTGATTTTGCATCTGTCCTCTTGGACAAGGTGTGAGGCAGTTGCCAAAGCGGGAAGTGTGCCAGCAATTCACCACCTGCCACAACAAGATGTTGTGACTCTGAGCAGCTCTGTCTTCTCCAATTTATATTCACAGACAAATCAACGCTTTACAACGTGGGAAATGCAGGAACCTACTTTTACCCAGGCTGAAAAAGTGTTCCCCAAATCTCTGAGTTGTTCAGAGTTTTCTTGGTTTTGTAAAAATTTTATGCACTAGATGATGAACTTCATGGAGTTAGGGAAGTATTACTAATATTAAACACATTGCTATCATCTCCTTTTGAAACTTTTTTTCTAGTCAGATTTCAGATTCCCTGTGCTCAAACAAACTCATTTCGGAATTACCGGGGAAAAGGATGATGAAATTAATAAAAGCAGAACAAAAGTACGAGGCTAAAGGGTGGGAAATTTATGTTTATAACTAGGTGTGGGGGGAATCAGAGAAACATGAATGATTTACAAAGCCTATTCAAGTACAAGAAGAGGATCTAAAATGTCCATGAAAACATTTATGGGAAAAATCAGAAAAACATTGTCAGAGAGATTTGGCTATGAGACTCACCAGATAGGAGAAGTGGGAACAAGAACACCAATGGCTTTTAAGATGGAATTTGAACAGGATTACAGGCTATGATTTTTCCAAACAGCAGCAAAAACTCTTTTATTTCTTGCTATTTTTTAAATAGAAATGTACTAGAATCTAACAGAATTTAAAGAACCCTCTTATTTATTAGTAGAAAATGAGAACTGATCTCCACTTCACATGCTGATGACTAGTACAGTCTTCTAGGAGAAATTAAATGACAAAAAAATACTTTAAGTCCCTCAGCAAGACTGCTTTTCAGAGGACAACATAGTTGCACTAAGTTTTGAAATGCAGGAGTGAGCAGCTTTGAGCAGCTACAGGCACTGGAGGGAGCGAGCTGCTCGGACAAGGGCAGTGGTGCAGGATGAGCAACCGTTTCCTCTTCACATCAGCATTATGAGGTGCAACAAGGCCAAGTGCAAGGTCCTGCACTTGGGTCGGGGCAATCCTCAGTATCAATCCAGGGTAGGAGAAGATGGCATTGAGAGCAGCGCTAAGAAGGCAGCCCGTGGGGTGCTGGTGGATGAAAAGCTAGACATGAGCTGACACTGTGCGCTTGCAGCCCAGAAAGCCAGCTGTGTCCCGGGCTCTATCAAAAACAGTGTAGCCAGCAGATTGAGGGGGGTGGTTCTGTTTCTCTACTCTGGTCTCCTGAGACCCCACCTGGAGTACCGCATCCAGATTTGGAGTCCTTAGTGCAAGAAGGACATGGACCTGTTGGAGCAGGTCCAGAGGAGTATCGCAAAAATGATCAGAGGACTGGAACACGTCTCTTCGGAGGAAAGGCTGAGAGAGTTGGGGTTGTTCAGCCTGGAGAAGAGAAGACAGGAGACCTTATTGCAGCCTTTCAGTACTTAAACAAGGCCTGTAAGAAAGATGTGACAATCTTTTTAGTAGGGCCTGTTGTGTCAGGACAAGGGGTAGTGGTTTTAAACAAAAGAAGGTAGATTTAGACTAGGTATAAGGAAGAAATTCTTACAACGAGGGTGGTGAAGCACTGGAAGAGGTTGCCCAGAGAGGTGGTAGATGCCCCATCCCTGGAAATATTCAAGATCAGGTTGGATGGGACTCTGAGCAATCTGATCTAGTTGAAGATGTCATTGCAGGGCAGCTGGATTAAGTGACCTTTAAAAGTTCCTCCCAACCCAAACTGTTTGGTGGTCACACTACCTTTAAGGACATTGCTGATTTCCACTGCAACCATGCAAAGTTGAGAACCCTTAAATCAAGGACGGTCCATTATTCAGTCTTCTGGCAGTCAGCACAAATTGCATGCACTGCAAACACATTTTGCACTATTTTTCCTTTCCAAAAGAGATAGAAGGCAGCGCTCTGAGCAGCATTCAATGTAGCTACCTAATATCGAACACCCAGCAGGTGTTTCAAGTAAACAGTTGCAAACAGAGCTGCCTGAAAATTTTCAAATGCATTTGTATGTAGATGCATATACTTTACATAACACTGAATATATTCACAACAAACTACAGGCTTTCCTCTTTTTCTTCTTTTGTCTACTACTTCTATTCACCAATTCCTGCCCACAAAATGCAAAATGAAGAAAAGAGGGCATGACTGGCAAAATGTAAGTTAAAGTAAGGGAAAACTAGCAAATCGGAAGAAGAAATGTTTTCAAAATCACAGCGAATTAAGACAAACATTCACTAAATTTACTGAAAGAATGCTGACAACAATAAAAAAAATAATCTTTGTTATAATCTGGATAATTTTATAAGATTTTAGGGAAGTTTAAGCCAAAAAAAAAAAAAAACAAGCAGAAAAAAATGTCCATCTTGTTGTTAAAACACAAATGCCCATATAAATGCCCAAAACATTTTAGCTGTTAGGCGAATCTAGCATTAATTTCCCAGGTAAGGTTATTATTGTTTCATTCCCTCATGTAACAAATACTCAGATTGTTTTGAAATCCAACCAGAAAAGGGAACACAGCAACGAAATAAATGCAAGTGACTTGACTGCAAAAAAATATTTCCTAAGCCATGGGGCTATCACATTTCACAGTTAGAGGATCAGCTCTTCTTTTCCTATTATTTATTTTTAAATGCAAACCTATATGTATACACCTATTGCTTTGCTTTTCGTGAATGTTTTATAAACACTTATAGGACCAAATTCTGCTATATCTCTTTCTGTTCCTTCTCTCTCTTCTTGTCCTTCCATTCTTTTTCGGTCAAAGGGACAGGACCAGTTACCAGGGTCCAATGCTGTGTAATATCTTCATCAATGACCTGGACAAGGGGATGGAGTTGTATCCTCAGCAAGTTCGCTGATGATACAAAACTGGGAGGAGTGGCTGACACACTGGAGGGCTGTGCCGCCATCCAGCATGACCTGGACAGACTGGAGAGCTGGATGGGGAGAAATTTAATGAAATTTGATAAGGGCAAGTGTAAAGTTCTGCATCTGGGGAAGAACAACCCAATGGGTCAGTGCAGGTTGGGGGCTGGTCTGTTGGAGAGCAGCTCTGGGNAATAAAGGGCAGAGTATTGGGCTTCTAAACATGTCTCATCCGCCTGAGATCAGATCTAACGTATTCTGCTGTTGACTGAAAACTGACTTAAGTGTTAAAAAGTTGCCATCTCATTCAAGGCATGAACCTTCAGTTTAGTGCATGCATCACACCTGCAAGATTCAGCTCTTATGAACCCACACTTCTCTGGAGTGGATAGTAGATCTAGATAAAAAGAAAAAAAAAAAAGATCTAACAAACGTTTTGTCAACTTCTTTAGTGTCTGCTAAAAAAACCTGTTATTGGTTTAGTAACTAAAATATTAAACCACACTCATCCTTCACATTTTATTGGTCTGCTTTCAGTTGAATCTCTGTAACCTTGGAAATCTGAAGAGCTGAAAATGTATAAGAAAGCTCGTTTAAATTTATAAAAATGATCTCGTCCTGCTCATCTGTAAGTTTAAAATGAGTGCAATCTGTACACTTGAAAAAAAAAAAAAAAGTTAAAATTGAGTGAAATGTACCGTGGTTTTCAATTGCTTTCAATTACCATTAAACCTTTTTGAGAGCAATTTGCATAATGTTTCATAAACATGTAGGCAGATTAACCTTTTTAGTTAATTTATTCATTAGCAGTAAAAATTCAAAGCACCTCTTATGAGAAAATAATGTCTTGCTGTTAAATTACATGGAAACAAAGCAATTGGGACATAGTTGCCTCAGTTCTCCCTGTGTCAAAGCACAAAACAGTGGAGAGAATAAAGCTTTGCCTGTTAGCAGAGTGTTGATTAAATCGCCTGTTTGCCAACAATTAGCAGTATTACAAGAAGACTAGGTGAAGTATTAATTAGAGATGGGTTAGAAGAGCCCTGCCTGGAGGAGGTTACCTGCAAATATGGGGGAGTGAAGAATGAGAAAAGACAGAGGGTTTGACTCCTTCCTGCCTTAAATCTCTTCTAATCTCTTACATTCTGTCAATGGAAAATGTGGTAATTTAACACTATTTTTCTGTTACTTTGTGGTGCCTTTGCATGTCTGTGACTGGCTGCTTAAGATAGAAAGGAGTGGCCACATTCCTTTCGTCCCCAGTGTAGTCTCCATCCTTCATTTTAACTCTGATTGAACGAATTCTTCAAGTGTTACATCATTGTCCATATGTGGGAATGAGAAAAGTGGTTGAAGCTTTTTTTTTTTTTTATGAGCTGAGTTCTTAAGGCATTTTCTGCAACAGGAGATGAAACCTCTCCCGTGAGCTGGAATTGAACCATTTGCAGAGTGACCTTAAGGAATTGACAGGTCCATCACTTTGTGTAAAATGAAACTCCATTTTGTGATACAGGCAGGAACAGCGTGCAGACGGCAGCTGTGTAGCCGATGAAGGTCGTCAGAGCTTGAATGGCTACTTTTAACAATTTACACCAGTTTGGGACCTATCCTTACAGCTCTTCATTAAGAAATAAAACTAAGCACATGTGTAAGTGCAGACTGGTCTCAGCTCCCATGTGCTCTGTTATCTGTAATAATGTTCTGCATTGTCTTTGCAGTTTATCCAAAATAACGAGTGGCCCCATCTTTGTTTTCTTTACTCAGGTATACAAGTGGGAAAATTAGATTGAGACATCTGTTATATAACTCTATTAAAGCTATAATAGCTTCCAAATTAACATTTCAGGACAATCAAGCTGATATTTTTACACTTTCTCACATCTTTATAAGGGTTTACATCTGGAAGAGGTATGCTGATCCAGATTTCAAAGTTCAGGAAATTCCACACACTCTTCTGGTGACTCAGAATAGGTAGAGTATCCAGGTGGCATGAGAATACAGAAAACACGAAGTGCGTGAGTATGCAGAAGTACTGAATTGCCTAATAGTAATTATTATTCATGGTCCTCTTGCACTGCTGTCATGTCACTGCTGCTAATGGAATGTGGTTGACCTAACTGATGTAAGTCAACTACAAAAGTCGCAACAATTTCAAACCAATCTCTGGAAAGAGCTCATAAAAATAAATAGATTCTCTACAGAAATTTAATACAGATTAAATGATTACTCTCTAGCTTTTAAAAGATTTACCAATTTTCTAGTAGAATTATCTATTAAAAAGCTCTCCTCTCTTTCAAAATTAAGCCCAACAAAAAAAAAAAATAAAAAAAATCAGAAGATGAAACAACGTATTCAAAAATCAGAGGCTCTGAAAGTCCAGGGAAAGGCACAATTCTTTTTCCTAGAAAGTTCCCATGTGAACTTAACACTACATTTTCTTTGTTGGTTTTTTTTTTAACATACCTTACTAACCACTGAAAGTGGCTTTGAAATCAATATAATTTGTGGTACAAAGAGAAGAATCCTTGACTCTGTCCATCTTTCTTTTCAAATAAGTATCTCACAGTAAAAAGCTCTTGTCACAGTTACTGGAAACCAGATTCAAATCACAGTTTAGTCTTAAAACCTCTTTAGTGTTTATGCTTTCTTACTCGGTTCAGTTATGTCCCAATACAAGCCACTTGCTGAACTCCCATTAACGATTGTCCAAAGAAGGGAAGATATTTTTCTGAGACATGTCTGTCTTCGCTAGGTTTTGTGTTCCACTACAGATATATGCGAGTGGTTATGTTGCATTTCAAACGTGCAGGTGAGACTCCACCCTCACCTCGTGGCCACGCCTCGGTTGCAGAGTAACGTGAAAGTGTAGTTCTTCGATAATAACTAGGCATTGTTGAAAGGCTTGCAGTATGAACTAAAGTAGACACCTACTTCTTTTCCTATCAATAGCATGTGGTTAACGGGTTGCCTGGAGAGACCGTGTAGTCTCCATCTCTGGGGAAGCCCTTAGTTACATAATTTGATCTCATATCTGACCTTGTTTGAACTAGAGACCTCCTGAGGCTTACTTTGTGATTCTGTGATCACAAGGCACAAGGCCTTTCTAAGAAGGGCAAGAGAGATTTGTGACCAGCAAAACAAATCAGGCACTTGCATCAAATAGGAGTGGGGCCGTATGACCAGGTTTAAGCCCTCAATCAAGCATCATCAGATATGATTTTGTGGATGCATGTGAGAGCAACAAACACCTAAGACATTTTTCATTCCATACCCACCTAGGTTTGAACTTTTTCCTACCATATTTATTTGATATATGAATTATCACATTGTTGGTGTTAACTATGTATCATTAATAACAATCCAGCTAGGACATTTATTCCTTTTTCTTGTTGGAATTTCAGGCGCTTCTTTGCCTCCCTATATTTGATAATGATGTACGAGGCACTCTGCCCACGAACAGGAAGATGATGGGGTTTTGGTAGTAGAATAGTTAACCACACCTGGTCATAGTGGTGATACTCCGGGAAACAGAGTTTTGTATCTTTAATAGATAAAACGTTCTAGGAATGACCATCGGACCTGCACGTGACTAAGAATTAGCAACCAATGAGCCTAAAATGAGAGCAATAGTCTGCCGCATACAAAAATCATTACGCTTACCATTCTACAGGAACAGAAATATAGGATGTGCTTACCAAGAAAATACCAACCCCTTCACATAGACACCTACAAAAGTTGTCAGACACATTCTCTAAACTAAATGGATGTTTCACTCGATGTTTCCACCAGGTAATAGGTCTGTGTTCTTTTTATATCTGTATCAGGCACATAATTCCATACAAAGTGCTGTGAAGTAACTGAAGCGATCACTTCAAATGTGATAAATTTCAACTATATGAACCCTGAATATTGAATGTAGGAATCCTTTTGTATAAAGCTTGCTTCAGGAATACTTTGCTTTGACTTTCATCAAGAAGTCAGGTTGTAAGATCATAAAATGTTGAAGTCAGCATCAGATAGGATCCTAATCTTCCTGACAGGTTTCTAAGTACAATTGTATTGTCAAAACTCTCTATGGAGCAATTAATGTAACAACTGTGGCACTTTGGTTTTTTTATGGGAAGGGGACTGGAGTCAAATGGACAGCAAAGCTCACTCTCATTAATAAAAGGGTTAAATACCACGTCTAATGGCAGCGAATCGGCTTAAAACGCTGGGGGAAAAAACAGAAAGCTATTTTAATTTTGTCGCGCCCACCCTGAACAATTGCATATCCACCTTGACAGGAAAAGCTCCTCTTAATGTCTCCTCTTGGAGTAGCTTCCATTATCCTCCATCCGTTCAAGCATAAATCGTAGGAAATAAGACATGTTTTAAGGGTCATAAGCTCATTTCCCTCTTACAGCAAGTACGGTATAAAGCGTTTAAATGTAATGTAAACTAATGTCTGTTTAATCCAATGGCAATTTATAAGCATTGTAATGCATCTGTTTATTTCAATGCCCAATTCCAAAAGCAGACTCCCATTCCCCAAGGAATATACAAACTCAAATGTATGTTTGGGAAGGAAATACCAGTGTTCAACCAAGAGCTCTTAACAGAAAATACTGAGCAAACATGATGGAAATACAAGAAAAGAGATGCTGCTGCTATCATAGATGAAATGAGATGGTCAGTTATTTTCTAAACAAACTTTATTATGTTAGAACATACTAACTTACTGTATTTCAGAATATACGGCATTTTTGGTCAAAACAAGATGACTGTATCTTACGTGCCACAGAATAGCTTATAGTTCAGTGGCCTCTGCACTCACAGGGCATATGATAGATTAAGATTCAGTCTCTTTATTGCTTAAATAAACCCAGAACCCGGACAGGAATCTCTACCTTGTCCTCCAAAGTGCTCTAACTCCTTAGTTATTCTGGACTGGCATCATTGCTACGTGATATATAAATAGATATTCATTATTAAATATTCATAAGGGAAAGTAATTAAAACTGTCCTCCATTTTTAGGTATTCTAATTCTCCTCGTAAGCAACATATAGACCACATAAACATGTTGCTATTTTAAGATCACAGAACTACTGGATAAAATGGTTTCTTGACTGACTAGCAATTAGTTTAGGTTTCACAGTTGTTTGTGTTTTATTCTCAGATGCTTAGGTATCTTTTGGAAAACAATAAAAATATGAAAGCTTGAATTTTCCTGGATGTTTAGCAGGCATAATTATCCCCTTTGAAAATATCTTCTATATAATATGCCGATTATTCTTTGTTAAATCTTTTACCTGTCACATTAAGTTCTTAAATTTTGTGTATTATACGTAAAAATGTAAGGACACAGTTCAGGTGCCCACAGAGATGTTGCTTATAGTTGTTTGTTAATGGCACATAGAGATATGGATGGATGACAGGACAACCGAATGGTCTGCAGCATCTCCTGTTGGATTATTTATGAGTAATCTGCATTTTAATCTACCAAAACTGGAACAAGGAAGTAGAAGCAGAAATAAATGGACAAATAACTCCCTGCTGGGAAGTGTAAGGTGGTGACCTCGGCATGCTGCAGCACATGGCATGTTCAGGGACTCTGTGTATTTTAAGCGGCGACAGCCTGGAAAGTTCAAGGCTTCAAACAGCTTCAGGTTTAGGTCTTGAGAGAATTTGGATAGACCTCTTTATTTGAATTTTCTAAATAATTTTACATTTAGAGGGTGCATTTTGATTATGGACACCTAATCATTTTTTTGTGGTGCTAATGTTTTATTTCACTGTATCTTGTCTGTTGTTAATTCTCGGATTTTTAATGGATGCTGTAAAATAGCGCGCGCACGTGTGTGTGTGTGTGTGTGTGTGCCCGTGTGTATATTTCACTCTGGCTTTGTAATAACTCTGAGTGAATTCACCTCTAAGGATTTCTAAAGTGATTTAACATTCCACTGCCTACAATAACAGCAAATTTCAACAGGAACACTTAATTATTCTGAAGCTTTATTTGATTTCATACGCTCTTTATCTGTCATGTACCTATTTTATGCTTCTTCCATTTGTATGAATTTAGAGTGTGTTTGTTTTAAGTTTATATAAACACAGAATAAAGAAATACTGAAAATAACCATTAGCTTAGAGTGCTGCATCAACTTAAAACTTGATTTAGATGTTACCATAAATGAAAAAAAATTGAATTTGGCACTAGGTGAAACAGAAGAGGCTGAACATAGGAAAGTTATTGAATGCTAAAAATCAAACCAGCTCAAAAATTCAGTGTACAAATACAAAAATTAGGACTGTGAGCTGTCTTGGAAAAATGAGAAGGGACTATTGTTTTACTTTCCCATTACTGGGTGAACATTTGCATTATCATTAATAGGCCAACTCAAGCAGTTGGGTTTAAAACTTAATCCCTCAGGAATAAAAAAACAAACAACCACGCTTTCTGTAATGAGAGTAAAAAGCAATAAGGGAAAAAAGTATAAGAACCTAAGAATTTGTTTCTAAAGGATGAAGGCATAATGCTGAGAAGAATAAAAAATTCTTCAGCTATACATGAAAATTCTTCAGCTATGTTTGAGACTGGAACTATTTAACCATGAGCTCATTATTGTTAAGCACTGCAAGGTCCAGATTTTGCTTGAGACAATAAAAAATGATTCAAAATAAACAATAAATAGTCATAATATCCATTTTAAAGATCTGTATTCTAGCGTTGAAATCAGGGACTGGAAGACAGATGAACAGAAGCTAAACTCCATATTCTCCTTATAGCATGCATATGTGATGTCTAATATTCAGCCCTCAGCAAAACAGCTTACATAAACTGCTTGTATCAACCATCATTTATTATTGTATTGCGTTTTTTCTCACTCTGAAAAATCTCTCAAAAATATGTTGTTTTTATCTATATAGGGATGGCTATTAACTATAGTTCCTTGTGGCAGGATGAGTAGTACAACAGATTCTTGAACTAAACAGGGACATTCCAAATTCAAGGCATGATTCTAGCTTGCAGGTTTCTGATATGTATTTTCTGAATTTAAAGTAGTAATCTGAGGACATTCTAAGTGTCATGAACACAATAGACTAGTGGCCTGAACTCCTGATTTAACATCAACATATCTATCTATCTATCTATCTATCTATCTATCTATCTGTCTGTCTGTCTATCTATCTATCTATCTATCTATCTATCTATCTATCTATCTATCTATCTATCTATCTATCTATCTATCTAAAAATGCTCTGAAGTTGCTTTCAACCACAAAAATCCCAAACAGCGTAACAGAGGTAAACCTGGTGATATCTGTAACACGCTATTGAATATTAGGTACAATTTGCAAGACGCTTGCATTGAGGCCTGTTTTATGAGTCACTCGACCAGAAGCAGGAGGAAAATTTATAAAGCAAATACTATATCTCAGCGGTTGAATGGCTTCCCAGCTCTCTAACATCTTTCAGAAAATCTGAGTCACAAAGGCTGCAGCAATTCCTGTACCCTTTGGCACTGCTCTTTGGAGATGTAAAAACACTTCTTTTCCTGAACTGTTTTGATAGTTCAGGCAATAGCTAGGTTGGTTTATATCATGAATATGTCTGTGTTTGAGGTGGAAGCCTTTTATCAAGGACAAAGTTTTGGCAGTACTCCCTAAATGTAATGAAATACTGGCTTTGCTCTGTATTCTTCGAAAGTGTATTCCACACTTGATTCCACCAAGATGTACATTATTAGCATGTTTCAATGCAAAATACTGCCTATAAGTAAATTAAGCGCCTCTTACACATTCACAGCACTAGAACATAAAACCATAACGCTGTCCAAAGAGGCAGTCCTCCTCTCCTTCTTGTCTTTGGGTATTTCTCACTCCTTCCCTTCTGTCAGCAAGAGCTTTCATGCAGATACTTGGTGCCAGAATAGGATCCAGGAACTGACATGGCTGAAAACTAAGTTTTGAATTTTTACTTACCCACCCGCCCTCTTTGGCCACTTTAGTTTCTAGCCATCTCAGATGTGGATTTCTGAAATATGTGTGGGAAGAGGCACAGACTGTCTGTTCATTTTCACAGCCATGGAGATTTAGGCAGACTTCAAATGATCATATAACCACAGCTTAAATTAGGTTAGTTTTCACTGAGCTCCTGCTACAGTCAAGGAAGGCTCCTGGTGTGATTTACCATCTGTAACAGGTTAACATAGGATCTCTAAACTGCCTTCTGGAGGAACCTAAACTTAGATGCCTAAAGCTAATACTCCCCTTAGTGTGAATACACACTTTATTTTTGTCTCTCACATGTTTTAGCCAATGCTTTATGATTAGTCTGGTGTAAAGATAGTAGAATCTGGCTCAGTGTCCCTATGAAGTCATGCTGTGAGCTTATGAAGAATGTAACCTGATTCTGACATTTCCCCTTCTATATTAGAGGATGATACATCTGTTTTCTTCAAATATGTCAGAAATATCTAAAGATTCAACTTCAGAATGAAAGGACCCATAAATACTAATGCAAATGACTGCACAACACCAAGGAAAATATTCACACCTCAGTAAAGAATGAAATGGGAAAACCATGTCGTGAAAAGTATGCCAGTGCGCTGTTGGGCACTGTGGCTGAAGGTGCCCTACATAAGGACAAAAAAAAATTGTAGCATGGTAATTTATTACTACCACTGACATTCACTAAAAATGTGTTGTATTACCTAGATTTTTAATTCTCTCTGTGTGGCAAGAAGGTGACATATTCCTTGTGTGGGAGTTCGCTTTTAGCATATATAGAATGATTACGGCTGGAAAAGACCGTTAGGATCATTGAGTCCAACCATTAACCTAACACTGCCAATCCCACCACTCAACCATGTCCTTAAGCACTTCATCCACATGTCCTTTCGATCCCTCCAGGGATGGTGACTCCTGGGCAGCCTGTTTCACTGCTTAACGACCCTTTCTGTGAGGGAGTTTTTCCAACTTACGCATTCTCTCACTTGGGCTATGGGTAAACTATGCAACCTAGGAAAGTTTCTGGGCTCCCAAGCATTCTGCATCCTGACTCTCCCAAAAGGGTGGGGCTTGGACTTGTGCTGCTTGCCCCATCCTATGTGCCCTGGTTTCTGCAGAAATGAAACCCAGGTGGGGGCACAGGCATGAGCTATGAAACACTCTATCCAAACCCTCACCCCGCACTGGTATTTCAACATGTACTAAACAAGCACTCTCAGGTCAGAGTAAAACATGTTTCTTATACAAACAACGGTATTTTTTCAACAGGTTCTCTGATTTGTACTTTTCCCAAAGTGAGACAAAAGTTTGTATTAAATGTGACATTTTCTACCATGAGATTCCAGCTATCAATAGTCAACATAAAAGCTTGTAGGATAATCTTGCATTTTCACATACATCACTTTTGCAATTCAATTCATTTGAGCCTCCTTATAAGTTGTTTTCTTTCTATCAATTGCAAAAAAGCACAGCCTTATTAAGCATGTTTTGAATTTAATTCTTTAGTTCTAACCTTATAAATCAGACAAATGCACTACATCTGGGATACTTCTGGTAAGCTGCTAATGTGTCCTGACTCTAATGCACGAACAAATTGCAAAGTGAAATTTGCTCCTCTTCCCTCACTCTCATCCAGATACACAGCTTTATATCAGTAACAACAATATCTCTGATTTCAGAAGCTAGACTTCTCCCTATTTAGGTACTCCCTGGAGAAAGGGAAGTGTAGATGTTGAAAACCCTTTACATCAGGCTCATGGAGAAGGCAGAGGATTTTTCAGGAAGTTACAGTTTCAGGAATCTGAGGGAGATCATGCTTTGAAGTAGAGCAGACATTTTCCAGAGGATATTGTGTTGGCTGCATGCCTGTTATCAAGGAATTGTACAGGTTGTATATTCAAAAAGTTTCCTGAAGGGAAAAGCAGAATGAGTTGGGTTGTCTGGGCAGATTTGAGTCATTTACCTGCAGTCAGGGTAACATCTCAACCTTTACGAAAGAAAGACGTAGGAAGTTAGATTTTTCTTCCCAGAGGGATAAAGGAAAGTTTGGCTAAAAGTTAAGACTAAATGTCAGCAGCTTCGATTGTCATGTTAGCTGATAGAAAATAAGAGAAATGTATTTTAGAGAGGGAATGAGAAAAAGGGGGAGGGGAAGACAAATATTTAGAAGGGGAAATGTTCTAAGGCCACATGTTGCTAAAAAAACTTTAATTTGGACAACATTCTAGAAATACGTCCATTTAAAAAAAAGAAAGAAGAATATGAAGCAGGTGAATGTAGCAGCCTGGGCTTTTTCTTTTGGCTAAATAAAGAAATATCTGTATGAATTTTAATATAAAGACTGATACGACAGAAACTATTAGTCAAATGACAGACCAGTGTGACAAAGCCAGAGAAAGACTTGAAGTACGTGCATTGGGCAGTTTTCCAGGGCTTAAAATGCAAAAGCAAGTTGCATGTTTATTTTATTGTCTGGCCATACGTTTCTATTAATGAAAAAGACCAGAAAAGGCTGCTGAAAGCCAAAGAGATAACAGGAAAAATGCTAGTAAGGTATCTTTGAGGGAAAATTAAAATAAAACTTTTGGAACAGACAGAGACTTGGAGAAACCTGTATGTTCCCTAATATATATCCTCGAACATTTTCACTGGAAAATTACCAACCACTTCTATTACAGTCTGGAATTGTACAGATTTTGAAGCTGTTGGTTCTGCTGGATTTCAGACTTTCAGACACTGGAATAGTTTATTGGGAATGGAAAATTTAGTGGGAAAAGGAAATAGCAATTTCAGACATATTTTATGAAGAAAAGAAACCATTTTCATGCAAGTATTCTTTTGCATAAATAAACTGGAAGAGCAAAAAGTAGTGTCATGATATATGAGTGTTGTTACCACTAAATTGTATATTAATCAATGTTTCTGTCAATAAACATTCCAAAATCAATGCAAGAATCTGAAAACTCATTTCAATATGGTCTAATAGAGAAGAAAGAGACCTGTAATGAAGTCAGCTTCTTTCAAGAGACACACTAATCATTCAGCCTAGTCTGTCAATGAAGTCGGCAATAGCCAAAGGTTTGGAGATACTAATTAAATGCTAGGTAACTGCAAATGTGTAATTAATGCAAATGTGTGTCTAATTAAGTAAAGCCTATCACATGATGCTAGACTCAACAGAGGATAATAAAACCCAGGTTTGACAGCTGATAGATCTCATGAGTTTCTTCTAATTTAATCTGTGGTTGAGGGAGCTGTGACGGTTTTCCAGCCTTGAGGGGACAGAGTGGCAGTAGAAAATGAGTTGGTGACTTGTATTGTTCCCTCTGTTTCGTATGGGTCATGGGAAATCTCGGGGGAGGAGAAGCCTGTGCTTTTTGTGAGCATTAAGGCTGTGAAGATGGGACTACCGTTTGAATGCAGGTAAGCACGAGGAAAGCAGTAAGAAATACATCCATTACCTCTGCTTTTAGACATCTCCTATCCATATAACTTCTTCTGAGCTGTGTACCCTCATTCCTCTCTGTAATAAACACAGGAAAAAAATGACACTCTTTAGAGGTGATGTATTCATCTAACCACATAGAGATGAATCGCATCTGTAAGGACATGAATTACCCTGTAAAAACACTTGTGTCTCTACTATAAAAAAAAAAAGACAGCTGAAGGAGACCAGAGTAGGTGTGGGTGTTCAGATCTGAGTGGATCAGCTCTAACCTAATAGTAGCAGGGATTTTACTTGTAGCAATGAATAGATCTATCACCAACTCTCAAAGGTGGTGAAAACATAAATGCTTTTCTGGATAATAGTGTGAGGCTTGCATGAGATAGAACTAAAGACGATCAGCTGCAAAGTAGGTGAAGCAAGGGGGCTCATCTTATGGAGACGAGGAAGGGATTTATCTTCAGATCTTTGTTTAATCTGGCTCATTGACCAGCTGTGGGTTTATGCTGTTCAAAGTCTTGCCTTCCTGTATATATGCCTGTGACTTTCAAAATATATACGTTATTAAACTGAAGACTTTGGATACCTACTGATGCCTATACCTTAAAAAAAAATAAAAATAAAAGTGGGTTATAGATTCACACAAAGTTTTTAGTGACTTAGGATCTGGTCCCACTGACTTAACTCCTGCCCTGCCCTGGTTCCTAGGAAAGGTTCTGTCTGTGTGTGGACAGCTCGGTGAGCCTAAGTTGCTGCAAATATATCCTTGTTATATCACGCCTGACTCAGGCTTTTATAAAGACAGAATGCGATCCAGAAGAACTTGTTTCTTGCTCTGAGAAAGACTTCCTATGTGTTCTGAGTGATTCTCATAATTTAGGCACTAAATAGTCAGAATTTCAGAAATGCCTTTTGGAGCTCCCTGATACTGTGGAAATTGTGTCTCCACAATCAGCTCTTCATACCGCTAGGGAGGGCAGCAATATTTCTACATAGATCACAAGCATATGTATTATGAACAGTTTTAAATGTTGCAACAACAATAAAAGCAAACAGATATTAATTACCAATATATAGCATATGGAGTTTTAAAGAGATACTAAATTGTCTTTGTTTAGTCTATAGTTGTGTTGGGTTTACTTGGCAAGGTTGTTGTAATAGGGGAGCTGCAGGGATCACTTCCTGGCTTCTGTGAGAATTATGTGTGTATATATCATTTTTATAGTTCTTTTTTTTTTTAAACATATTCAGGTAGAAGGAAATTCAAACAAGCTTTTCTTAGATTAATAAGAGTTATCGTAATATTTCCAGTATAATGCATCAAATGGTATTTCGATTGATCTAAATGTGCACTGATTATTTGACCAGTTCTTAGATCAGAGCTTGCCAGTTTATCCTTCTTTTCAATTTTTTTTTGGTAATATTTTTAATATGGTAAGAAGAATGGAGATACCAAATCTGGCTTTAGTGGTTAAGATATTTTGCAGTTGTACCAATTATAGAGGATTGCAACTCTCAGCCTTAGTTCTTATTTTTGTTTCTGAGCAATCATTAGTCACAAAAAAATAGAGTAATAGAAAACTGTATGTTTAGTTTTGGTATGTTATACCTTATTTACAAAGAGCTAAATAAATCTATTACTATGCATGTACGATATTTTAAATCAAATAATGCTAAAACTTGTAAGCCCGTTTTTCAGCTCACAGAATGCTTATCAAATATTTTATTTCAAAGCACTGTCATTACTCTTCAAAATAAGAATATTGGCACTCAGACTCTACATTCTGATATTAATTTATAAAGTATTTGACAGTTATAATTTAAACTGCTGTGGATAGTTCTGATAGTTTACATAAATCACTTTATTACTTCTAGCTTGAGTATAAGCTAATAAACACGTCCATATTATGTATTCTCTTGGAGCATAATTTTAAAGTTTATCTTAGGAAAGAGTTTTCAACTTTCTGCGATTGTTTAGGATTATTAAGTTTGAATTAGTGACTTTTCAGGCACTAAAGCTTCCCTTCGTAATGTAAATTATCGATTTTGGCACTATTTGTTCAGAATTCATCTATATGATATTTCAAAATGCAGACATTTCTGAGATGGAAATGAGTTGTTATTGGACAATACCCACAGGTAATACACAACAGCTTTGACTAGGAAGCAAATATTAATAAAATTTCAATATAAAATTTAATGTGAATGCAGCTCTGCAAAATGCACTCTTCTATGGAAAAAAGACTACAGATTACAGCAAAGCAATTCTGTCTTCTTGCCTAACACCCATCTCCCCTCAAACAGTAGAGGTTGTTTTTTCAAATGCCAAAGGGGCTAAAGACTAGCCTTAAGAACAATCAAGATGACAAAGATCTTAATTTACACAATCTAAGCTTACCAATCATTCTGTTTGGGTGGACATGTAGAGGTTCGTGCATGCATATATCCACATTTCCT
The DNA here is from genome assembly GCA_013396935.1 of Baryphthengus martii. Taxonomy (NCBI): domain Eukaryota; kingdom Metazoa; phylum Chordata; class Aves; order Coraciiformes; family Momotidae; genus Baryphthengus; species Baryphthengus martii. Next base: position 25,855 of record VWZK01016143.1, read on the forward strand.
GACAATAGTGTTTTCAAGGGACAGTGATAACACTTGCTTCCAGCAAGATTTTCTTTGTTATTGCTTTCCACTATAGCCCAGCTCTTCCAGAATGTGATGTCACCATGTTTGCTAGGTTCTTTGCATTAGAAAATCACTTGTGGTCATCAGCAGGAATTCCTTTTAGCGAACAAGGACTTAAGTTTCTGAAAGAAAATGATTGTGTACTGATTTAATAATCTTTTCATATATTCTAATTCTTTTCTTTAGAGCTGTAATCATTTTTACTAAAGGAATAGATCAGAGATGAGTGAAACCGCTTAAAGCCCACCAGTTCAGCGTTCAGGAGTGTTACACAGGCCAGACTAGCAACAAAACGGGCGCATCAATAGAAAATGTTCAGTAATAACAATTCATGATGTAACTGTATATACAAGAGAGACATTTTTCAGTATCATTACTTGTGTACAAAGACTTTCAAAACACTCTTTCAGAAGCAGTGAAGCAGATTGATCTAGTAGTGTTTAATTGCCAGGCAAATTAAATCGCTAACTTAAACCAGTAAACAAGGAGAGAGAGCCAATAGATGCATCTCTTTTGAAAAGAGGCTTTTCAACCTAAACAAACCTGAAATAGTTTATGCTGGATATATGGAGGAATAATCTAATTTATTCTATACTGTCTCTCAAGGTAAGACAGAAAATGGGGCACTTTTATTTCTTGTAGTGGTCAAGTATTCAGTAGGTTGCAACGTGATTAAAGTGATAGACATGGAGCTGGTTTTGTTCTGTTTCACAAAGGTAGACATAAAGGAAGAGGTAAGGTATAAAATAGAATTTATTATTCCAACCTCTGCACTCCAGGCATTATCATTGATGCTCTATTTCTTATTTTAAGACAGAACCTTCCACCCAACAAACAAGGGAAACTCCCAAATCTTGTCTTGTGAAATTATAGAAGGAAACTAAAAAAACAAAAAAAAAAGTGCTTCAGGGAAAAGTGTGTACACTTCAGGGTAACAATGTTTTTCAATGGAAAAAAAAAAATAGCATCAAAAACTTGCCAGCTAACTCCAGCCCATAACTTAACTGTTGTCTCTGGGGCTCTATTTGCTCTTCAGTTTTTTCTATATTACAATTGTAGATTGTGTGGATATATCTAATTTAGCCTTAAATTGGCCCTAAATTAGCTGCTTTTAATAAAAAAAATAAAATAAAAATCCCAACATGCAAAGTGCAGAGCTGCAGTAGGATTGTCAGCTTTCCAAGGTACACAGTCTGGAGCTTTGGCCTGGACTCAGGCCAGTGACCAGGGTCAGGGAGTGAGCTATACTAAAATTTTAAACACTCACAATATTCAACAGCTTGGCTCAGCAATGCTTCTAATTTCAATATTGAAACATTTCTGTATTGTATGATGTTTGGAGCAAATACTAGGAGTGTTGTTTACCTTGGGATTTTTGATTTGGGGTTTTCTTTCAGAATGTGCTGGATTTTTGTGGAGTAGTGAGGTAGGGGGTAGCTTTTTGAAGAGAAATTTAAGATCTTTGAAGGTCACCACCTATTCTGGGTAATATATTCTTTTTGGCAAATGGAAAGTGGGGAAACATCACAGAGAGAGACTTAGTAGCCACACTAAATGTTGGAGTATTTCCATTTGTTCCACCCTAGCTGCAGGAAAATTACACGCCAATCAGCTCTGCATATGAACCTCAGGTTTGGAAAGGGGCATCTTTCACTTACTTCTGTCATTAATATCTCAAAGCTACATGCAAATATGTGCATTCAAGCAAACAAATCACAAAAATTACCCCATCAAGTCACAAGCTCTGTTTACTAGGTGTTCTAAAATTCTTGACTCTCCAGCTGCTTTGTTGAAAATGGTCAGCCTGCCAATGCCCATAGGTATGATCTAGTCTTATAGCCTAGGAATAAATTTGGTGATTGGATATGGCACTTCAGGGCATGGTCTAGTGATCATGGAGCCATTGAGTAGGAGGTTGGACTTGATGATCCTAGAGGTCTTTTCCAACTTTAATTATTCTATGATTCTATAAGTTGTGTCCAAGGGTTTTCAGTGTTACTTCCACTGTGAAGGACCTAACACGATATTTTTGTTCCATTTCACATTATTTTTTCAGGTCTATGATGGTTTTTGGCTAAATTAACCAACAAAATTCCTGGTTTGAAGAAAGAAAGATTATCATTCCGTAATGAAAGATAATTGCTAGCTACAGGTTTTAGTTTTTGACTGCCAAAATCTGATCCAAAACTAACTGTGTGATTTATGAAGACAGCCTTGCTCTCTGGTTCTTTTTCAGGCCCACCCTTCGCGGTCTGAAAATGAATCTCTAAAGCACCGAAACACTAGAAATCATTTATTTATTCTAACTTTCACATAAAAGACTTTTATTCTAAAATCTCAACAAGCTAAACATTTCTAAGTTTAATTTGCACAAATAACAGATTCATTTAGTTTATGTTAAATCTGACTGTTATACCAGAAACACTATCCAGTTATTGTCAGCCTGGAATGACTATCCTTTTAATACGAGCCATAAACACCAGGAACCGAATACTCAGCTG
>VWZK01016143.1:28461-117990 GCA_013396935.1 Baryphthengus martii
TTTAAGAAAAGACATTTGCCTTCATTTATTAATTTATAATCCGCTTTCATATGGCCAGAAGAGAAGCCATCAACATAGCAAATCACTCTTTAAGTTAATAAATGCTGTCTTTAATGTACTTCTCTCCAGTGTGCAACTAGGCATACAATTAAAGAGCACAGACATCCATTTGATGATGGAACAATTTTTTTCCTGACCTCCTGATCAATTGACAAGGAAGGCACAGCGAAGTAATTTTTAAAGGGACACTGTAAAAGCTGTAAGACATGAACATTGACCTGTCACAGTGTAGCCAAATGAATTGTCATTCACTTTTGAGGATTTTGTTTTGTACTTTTCATCATCTTGTCATTGCAAATAGTTTGTTTTATTGTAAAATATGACGTCACTTATTGTGAAGTTCCTAATTACTCTTCTTAGGTTTTTCTTATTTAGAATGTTCTGTTATGTCAACATCTGCTATTTTACATTTTATCACCTATGGATAGAACTAGATTTAATTTGTACGAATACCCTGGAAAACATTCTTAGGAGTCAAAAACTCTTGAAGAAAACACAAGCAACCAAGCACCAAACATGCCTTACTGTCAAAGCACACGGATTTTCTAGTGAATTGTTCTCTGAAGTATTGTTCAATAGTCATATTTCAGCTTACTCTCAACTTAGAAATATCATTATAGATATGTTCATCTCTGTAGAGATGTGCTGATATATATTATCCAAAAATTTTGCCCAGAACTACCTTACTGAAATGGCACTTCATAACATTTTCTTCCTTCTTACAGTTCCCTGGAATATAACTATTGGTTGCAATTAAAACTGTTTTGGTGAGATGCTTTGTAGTACAGTGTTGCAGAATAAAACATTTTCAGTTTACAACACGAACAAATACAGTTCTGCAGGAAAACAAAAGCATAGAAGTATTTTTCAAATATATCTGTTCTTGACTGTGCTGCAGAATTCCTCTCGAGCAATTAATTTAATCTTTCTTTGCCTCAACTTTCTACCTGAAAAATGGCAATAGCAGTATTTTCCAAATGCTTTCTATCAATCTTGTCTGACTAAAATATTAGCTCTACAGTGCAGCAACAGTAATTACATTTTACTCTATAACCATTTCCCAAACTCAGCCAAAAGTCTCATAGAAATAAGTCAAATAGAAAACTTTAGGCTAGATGTATAGCTCTTTCTTACTGTCGAAGCTTTGATGGAAAAAGTGTAGTAGGATTCAGCTCACTATGAATTATTTTTCTGAAGATAATTAATGACGTATTATAATTAGAAACTAGAAAACATTAATGAGATTCTCAGGGAAAGAGTAGGCAGAGAGGACTGTCTGATGGCCTGTGGATTCATCTGTGCAAACCAGTAAGATACAAGTATCTGTCCATGCACTTTAGTGATTAGTTAAATTCACTCCAGACAAAGAAGAGAAGCAATAAATCTATGTCTGTTCTTTATGCATAGACAGAAACAGGGTAGAATATGTGGGAATGGTATGTTAACTTGAACATTAATCTGTCATGTTAATGGATCTATTGCTTTCCCTACCAGAGAAGGCCGTAATTTAATACACTACCTTGACCAGATTTTCTTCATTTAACTCTTTTTGGTGAGGTATTTGAGGGTACCGTTGCAAATGCTTAATGTATCTGAGTAGCGAAAGCTGTTTGTTCTGTATGCTATTTCTCTGTCCATTTGATGTGCTATGATACATCAGTCAATAAGATTAAATCATGTTAATTTCATAAAACCTTGGATGCTTTAATCTTCTGAGATTATTTTTCCAACTAGATATGCTTCACTGCAGTTACTTCCTCTACAGGTTAATTCAGATTTTAGACCAATAGTTTTACTGACTGTAATGATGTGGTTGGGGCATTTCTCATTCCTCCAGGTAGTGTCTGTGTGTAACTGAATTTATTCACTTTTCATTTATTATTCCTCAACTGCAAGGAAGAACACTGGAGGTAAAATGTTAAGTTAAAAAAAAAAAAAAAAAGATTACACAGTAGTGTCCCTAGGTGGATAACACAAAGACAAATTCTTAACTAATGTTCACTGTAGTCAGTGGTAGCCTGGACATTTGTTGAGTTTGGATGCAAATTCTCCTATTGTCTAACCACCAGTCCTCCCCTGGGGTTTCATTCTCCGGTTCACTGACAGGCAGGTAGTATTTTTGAGCAACCTTTCCCAAACAGTTTTCAAAATGAAGAATTTTTTTTCTCTACTTTCTTACAAACATATCACAGATTCACAGAATAGTTTAGGAGGGACCTCTTGAGAACATCTAATCCAATTTATATGCTTAAAGGATGAAAATCTATAAATGTCAAGAACACATAGTGAATAAATGATTACTTAGAAAGACCAAAAATATTTCAAAGATGTTCCCTATGTGTGATTAAAAAAATGTGATACTAAAAAAAAATCTTGCAGTTGAAAATAATTGACTGCGATAAAACCCTTTCTGATGAAGTTGCAGACTACATACAGCAGACCTATGCTCAGGTGACTACTGACTTACCTATGAGCCAGATCTAATAATTTATATTTTGTAAAAAATCCTCCCAGACAATTCTGCCACGTAGTTACAAATTTGTTTTACTTTACCTTGCATGAAGTTGTTTTGCTGTAGGAAAGGTTTTGATTTGCATTCAGGTTCTTCAACCAAGTTTATCGTAGTCTGACTCCACATAATCAGTTCATGGGAACATTCCCTCATGTATCACTGAAGAGCATCTCTGGAGACAATTTTATCAGCTATTTTAACAGCAGGCAGTGAAGCTACACAACAGTTTAGTACAAGAATTCAAGAAAAATGTAATGGGTGTGGTTTGAGAATTTACATTGGAAAAATCATTGTAAGTTGAAAAACAGTAGAAAATTCCAGTAAGTAGAATTTGTTAGAAGTAACCTAGCTAGAAAGTAAAAAATACCTTGTGGTTGAGGCCCATTGCTGAAAAATAAAAAGAGAAAATACTTTTGAACCTAATTACAAGATCATTTTAAATTGGTACATGGAAATTACTCCTTCCTGTATCTTGGATTTGCACGCTCGTAGTAACTGCTGAAGAAAACCTTGTAACTCAAACTCTTTCTGTTTTGCCAACAGCGGAAAAAAATGTACAAAACCTTGAAATGACACAGATGTCGATAAGAGGAATGGTTTCTTTCAAGTGAACAGCATTAATGCTTTTCAGGATGCTGTCATTTGAAAACCTACACTGTGCAAAAGCTGCCTGCCTTATCTTTCTGTAGGATGTTGCTATACCACTGTAACGCAAAGCTGCCTTAACTTCATATTGAAAGCTGGCAAACTGAGGAGAGTTCATGAGTACAACATTGAGACGTAGATATATTTAAATTTATTAAAGCTTGACAAAGCATTGATGTTATATTCCAAGTCCCCATATTACAAAACTTAATGATGAATTGGTAGGTTAGAAGTGAAAAAAAAGTACATCTCTGAAGGGGTTCTCTCACATAATAAATTAGTTGAGATATGAAATATCCCAAGAGTAGATTCTTAGGTTCTATCCGTTGATAAATCCATGGAGATTTGATTGAGGGGGGAAACAACAGTGTAATATTCTCTTTTTACATGAGAATCTAAGCCAACATGTCAAATTGAGAACTATCTGGAAACGAAACATAAATGAAGAAGGCCAATGAAAACATAATTAGAACAATTGACCTTGAAATAACAACAGAATTTATGAAGAACAGCATGAGCAGGGTGGGCCAGGAAGAACTTAAACTCCCATTTCATGTTCTGCCTAAGTGTGGGAATTAGAGAGAAGATTTCCTCACATGGAGTCTCATTTCAACCAGCCAGAAAGATGGAGTGGAATTCATGCACCTCCCAAAAGTAATGGACCGCAGAGTGTTTGAAATTGCACAAGTTTTCTAGTATCAGAGCAAAAGAAGAAAAACAGATTCTTTACAGGAAACAGTCCAGGTGCTTTCCCAGAATCAGTTATTACTGAAAGAATTTAAATGGCAACAGAGCAAACAAAAAAGGAAAACAGTGAATGGTGGCACTGGTGCTGAAAGGGAAGAAATATAATAAAATAATACAAAAAAATAAAGCAGTTTAAGCTTTCTTGCTTTCGCTACCTTATGTAGTGAGATGCTACAGTGATGAGAAGCAAAAATACTTGGAAAAGTAGATTTCATAATACAATAAAGTTTGTCTATTGAAATTACAGGATACTGTACTTAAATGTGTGGTATCTTCTGGACAAAACTATGAAAAAGGACTAGAATAAAGTTACAAGAATATAAACATTTGGGATTATATGTTTGGCAGTCTGGGGATGGTTTAAGGTTGTTTGTCTTCTGGCATTCTGTAGCACAGAAAATCTTCAAGTAAGCATAAAGTCCTCTGGACTGAAAAGGGATTTACAGTCCCTGGAGTAGTTTTATAAATTCACAGACAAATCAAACGCTCCCATAGCTACAGTGATCTGTGAGAAAGTATCAAGTTTTTCTGTCCTACTCTACCACTTTGAGAGGTTTTGCATGGATATTTTCCCCATTTTTAGTGTTGCTATCATTCCTACTGTTACTGCATTATCCAGGCAACATGAGGACCTTTTTGCTCTACGCTGTACAGTCTTACAGCAAAAGAGAATATCTGTCTAAGTGACTTTATAAATTAGACAAAGTTATACAACTGGTAGAAGGGGGAACGGGACACAAGGAAAGAAGTGACTTACTTGCAGTTACTAATAGAATTCAACATTCCTCTATTTTAGGCCAATACTAGCTCTTACCTCCAAATATTTCAAATCATTGACCTGTTTTTGTTGAAAAGAACCAAGATCTCTTCAATACGTTAAATTGTGAACAATATTGCGTGAAACATTATAGGAACACTGTAAACAATATCTGAAAGCTGAAAGAAATCCAAAACCTGTTTGACAAAGATTGCCAGCAGTTTTATTAATCTAAAACAGAAAGCAGAAATTCAGGTAAGATTCACCTTATTCTGGGTTCTAGTGTAAAATGGTTTCTTAGCAGTTGCTTTTCTGTGTGGGGAATGTAAGAGAAGTTAAGGTGTCATTCTCATAACTTATACACTGAGAAACTTAAGAAAATGAAAAGGTTCATTCACCTATCACTGCCAGGCCAATAGATAAGAATGCAGGAGGTTGGTTTTGTCTCTGAAAACAAAACTTAGACATTTAGGGTAGCAGAAAAGGTTCAGGTATCTCTTAAAACTTCTGAAACATCTTCAACCTCTGAAAGCCAAGAAGAGAATTGGTTGCAGCTCCTGTTAAGGATCAATGTGTGCAGTATTCCTTTCACAGTGCCCTGACAACAGTTTGCGTCCAACATTAGAACATTTTCTGTCCGAGTACATACTACAAATACACTAACTCATATGTAAGCTGAAGCATTACAGTGACTTCAATAATTTGAAGTTTTGAACCTTATCAATTTTTCTCAGGAGTGGACTTCAGAAGCATGGGCTATAAATATCACTGTCTGTCTCTTATAAGCACTAGCAAGCAGGTACATGAGTATTTCCAAAATGTGTACTGTGGTAGGCACACAGGTAAAAATTTCTATCAAACTGTGAAGAGAAAGGTTGGAAAATAGCCCACTCTCCTGCTCCAGACTTTGAAAGAGGAAACTTTTCTTCTTCCAGCTTCCTTGAGCTCCCCCTCTTCCTCGTTACGCTTCTAACACATGTTTTTATGAAGTCCTATGATTACAGAAATCAGGAGGAATGAGTCATATTTTACCTGCAACTTTCTGAGTTTCGGGTGAAGCATGTGTATGACAATTTATTTGTGACTATCCATGTGGGAAAAAAAAAAAAGCCTTCAGCTCATTTTGCTGAGTCATAAACCCCATGACAATTTGCCGGGTGTAAAGAAGTGTCAGGCTTTCAAGCAAGAGATTAAGAACTGGAAAATCTATCGTGCCGCTATCTTGGTCTGAAAGTCACAAGTAGAAAGACAAGAGGGGGCTGAGGGTTGGACAGAAAGCAAAAGACCCAACAGACATGCAGATAAATATATACACTGGTGTGATTCTTTGTGCAGGACTACCATAAAAAAAAAAGTTACAGTTTAGTTTTTGAATTAATAATTTATCACATACAAGCATTTAAGTAGTTTTATTCGAGGACGTGTTTTGCTTACACCATCTTATCAGGAGGCAGAAACAGCATTCTGGCAACCTAAGTGACCCATATGTATGAAATACATATTTAGGAGGAACTTAAAAACAGTATAAGCATATTGTGGTAATTCCCACAATGTGACTTCCCAGGTCCTAGTAGCGAGAAAAAAAACAGAAAGGTGTGTTTCACAGAAAAATATTTGGAACAAACAACTGAGAAACCAGTTTTTGGTGAAGCACCTCAGTTAGCAAACAGTGATTCAAAATCAGAAGACACCATTGTGTGTATGAGGAAAGTTCTTTTATCTCCTAAAATGTAATGTATTTTTGGATGAACCATATGCTGCACATCAAGATGTTGTTGATATAAACACTCTATTCCTTCACAAAAGCCAAAAGACAAGACTTTCCCTGCAGCATTCAAAGAAATCTCTATCTATCTGGACTGTTTCTTGCAGAGGGAATTATATCTCCACGCTGTAGTTAATCCTTGACCTTCCATCCATGTCTGCCAAGGAAAGTGACACTTGGTGTCAATTAGAGTGATGTGTGTTGTGACTTGAGCACAGCTCCGCTGGGACCTGGATTGCAATCAACAACAAATTGTGTGAAAGGCTTCGAGCAGATCAGATTAGATAGCCATGAAATTGTAGCCATTAGACATGACTTAGCCAAATTTGAACTAGTAACTGATAAGGCAATGGCTCCCTATTACCACTTCTGCTATTCTACAATTTGCTGATCCGTCCAAGATGCGTCTAGGGTTATATATATCTTCAAAGACATATGCTGGGGTACTTCAACTTCTTTCTGTTGCATAGATTTTTCATGCCATTGTAGTCAATGTACATTTTGTTTACAAATCCAGCTAAACTGAATAGAGAATCAAAACCGATCCAAAAGCAATGTAATTATAAAGGGTTACGAACTCTAAATGTATTACATAATATTCCCTCCCTCTACCCCTCAAATATTTTGTTTTAATTGCTCTTCTGCTGTGAAGTATAAGGACTATGTGTACTGTTTTGGTCTTCTACATCGTTATCACTGACTTTGGCAGGAATTAACTAGAATTAGACCTCATGTACTGTATATGGCATTAGAAATTTTCTAGGCATTATCAGTAGGCATAAATGATTTTTCATTTTAGTTCATGGGAGTCTGAAATAACAAACTTAATGCTACCATTAAAATTGAAGTGTAAGATGCATCTTTAAATAATATGTCATTGGATATACCTGATTGATTTTATACGAAAAGAAATTCTGTATTTTAAAGGTTAGAAACACAAGGAGCCATCTAGGAAGAATTTGACAACAGGGCATTAAAATAACAGTGTGGAGGGCCAGAAATTCTGGAAAATAATTTGAGACGATAGGAAATACAGTAGAGTATTGTATACGAATAAGCCAGGAGGAACAGTTCCAGAAATAACTTCTGCTGCTCACCTGTAGGAAAGACTGGATTAAGCATAAAGCTGTATACGATCCCCCTGCAGATCTGAAGGTCATTATGCTTACAAAAAATACGCAATATAAAGTATGAAAAATAAAAATTTATGCACAAATCTGAAATAGAAATGTTTATACATTTTTCCTTGGAATAAGGATTTGAACTGTTGTGGTTTAGACCCAGCCCAGAGGTGAGCACCGCATGGCCACTCTCTCACCATCCGTCCTTTCCCCAGTGGGATGGGAAGGAGAATGGGGAGAAAAAAGGCAAAACCCCATGTGGACATAAGGAGAATTTAATAGGGAAATGAAAGAGGAGAAGAAACAACAGTAATAACAAGAATAGTAATGAAACAATATATAAAAAGAGTGATATAAACCACACTGAACTGCCTAGCCCTGCACAAACAGCCCTGTGCCAGAGACCCCTGCGCCCTGCCCGCCCTGTGCCCTTATACAGGGGGTGTTGAACAGCCCACTGACTGGTTCGGTTGTCTATCCTGGCTGTGATCTTCTCCCAGTTGCTGGCGAAAATTAACTCTATGGTAGCTGAACCCAGGACAGAACACAGATCCTTTATAATATGCAGAAATACATAAACTGTGCTTAATTAATGTGGGGGACAGCATTATCACCAACTTCTCTCCAAAGGTGTGAATGAGTGGAGGGAAAGATTTCCTATTAAGGACTGCTGCTGCTAACCAGGATTTTCTTTCTACCTATAAAAAGGAGCAGAAATATGATGATGTCTGTGGAACTGCGACCATTTCTAGACACCTTTCCGTTGCAATACACAGCCTTAATCTTTGTGCAGGCAAGAGTGAAGTTTCTGCTCTTCAGGTCAGGAGAGAACCTGAGCTGGGCTGACTGGATTCCAAAAAGTGAAAGGACTTTGTGGGTGGCATCATTACTGACACAGGGATTCAGCTGAGCAAAGCCAGAAAAATCTACTAAATCCTTTCCTGAGCAGAGAATAACAAGAATATTTGAAGACAAGTCATAGCATAAATATTTGTGGGAACAAAACATGCTTTTATTTAATGAACGGTGAAGCTGAATGAAAGAATGATCTATTCAGTGGTCACCCATTTTTAGCCCCAGCTCAGGAGTTGTTTGCTTTAAACAAAATATTAAGATGCTCTTTAATGTAATGCTTGTTTTATGTCGCTTAAAGTACTCTGAAATCTGTAGAGTTATTCCTAATGGATATTGGCATAAACAGCTGTAAAACCGACCACATTCTCAGATTCTTGTCAGGTCTGGGCGTTTCTGGTTGTTTCTTTGGTGTGTTTATGTCTGCTAACTGACACTCTGTTATGCAATTATATCTTTAAGATTCATTTAAGGAATTTTTAACTTTGCTAAAAATGTAGAAAAGGCATGCAGCTACTAAATATTCACTATAAAAATTCCCAAATCTCCCTACCTAAAAGAAATTCTGCATGCCTCAGTCAAGCAAAAATATCAGCTGGTAATTCTTTGAGGACTTTTTTACTAGCAGAGACAAGAAAACAAGTAGAATTATTTCTAATGCATATTTTTTGGGAGAGTTAGGGGAAGTTTAATAACCTTCATGGGTTTGCATATTTGATGACCATAGGAGTAGTAAGGTTGTTACAACAGTAGCTTTATCAGCTTCTTAAATAGCTGTAGGAGATGTGCAATGAGAGTGTTGGTATTGGTATACTGTCACTCTCTAAATCCCTTCTAGTTAGTTTAAGAGCATGAAAATGAACAGCAAGGTGTGAAAACTGAAATGCAGCGGTACCTTTGGGAAAGCAGCCAGCAGAACTGAAGATCTGTATTTCAGATACTTTTACACCATGTATGAACACATTTGATTTTATTCTTCAAGTATTATATTAATATATGGAAATCGAAAGACTGGGTTTTTTCAGATTCTCAAATTACTTCTGATGACTTTGGTGAGCTATGGGGTCATGGGATATTGTTTGCTCCAGATGGGAAAAAAAAGTCTGTAATCCTTCTCGTTGAGACTATGGCGTGGAATACACAAAAACCTTTTTTGAGAAAACCTCTCTAGGATTAGTTATTTAAATGAGGTTGAAAAATTTTAATTCAAGGAGAAATCCACCTCTCTTTTGTGAGGTGGGGTGTTTTTGGAAGTTGAATGAATCATTGCTTTAAAACTATTGTCCATGGCCACAGCGCCATGGAATGAATTTCATTCATGCCCTGGTTAATTAATACACGTTTATTCTATGTAACTGAGTGGAAGATGATACCGAAATTTCTGCTGTGTTCTGCTTTGAAGCATGTAACAGACATCATGTGTGAGAGAGGCAGTTTTAACGATACAGTACATTAGAATTCATTCTTTTCTTCGAGATCTGTGTACTCTGTTATGCATACACAGAAATGTATGCATGGGTATAGCTGATTCTGCCAAATGAAGGAGAAATAAATGACTTTGATGTCCGTGCAAAAACCCCAACCCTTATTGCTGTGCTTTGCATGGCCAACAGAGTGTTGAATCATTATCTCTTCAGTAGACGTAAAAGTCTAGATCCACATACGATACAGGCTGATTACAAAAAGTGGGAATGTCTCTCTGCAGCTGCTGCATCCCAACTCTGTAGCGGGATTAGGCTCAGTAAAGTCAACCCCACACGAAGCCCGTGAAAATGCTGTATGGACTGTAGCAGTGCTAAAAAAGGTTGAGAACTATTGATCCAGAGAATCTGTGATAGGTTTCTGTACAATCAGCGTCTTCAAGCTTTTTTTCATAGCAAGTGTAATTGGAGATACGTGAATACCGTTTTGTCTTTGCAAATACTTTGGAATGGCCTTCCTGGTTTGGTTTACAACAAATAGGAAATTGCTATCAAATTGGTAGCCTATTGTAAATAGTTAACGCTTTCTAAGACAGTCCTCATTTCTGTAGCTCAAATCTGAGCCTGTCTCTTCTGAAAAGCCTTAAAAATAAGAAAATTAATCCAAAAACTTTAAGAGCGATGATTTGTCAGACCTAACTATATAGATATCATTTGTTTATTTTGCATTTTTAAACATCAGTAGGTTAGTTATACATGACAAGCAAATGTTTTTCTTGGGCTGGATGCTCTTGTGATATTCTTCCATACTGAGAAAGAGAACAGTGAATGCAAACACATCTCAGTGCAGAATGGCTGCAAAACCACCAAAGTGCAGTTATCGGTTAGCCACTTCTGCTGTGTTAGCACAGATTTCATTATTAACCAAACATAAAGCACTTTTTAATGAGACATTATCAAGTGCTTGTATATAATTGTACACATCTGCAGTTTGCTTTAGTTTTAAAAGCCTCTTAAACACTTTTGCTTTGTCAGAATATTTTCTCTCCATTGGGCAAACGATGCTACTATTTCTTTCTGAGCACAAGATAGCTTGACCTATTCAGAAGACAACTAAATTTGTTATTTGAGCCCCAACTAACAGCCATTGTAGCTGGTGACACTACTACACTCTGTGCACCTGAGGTAATCCGTTTCATGCACCTTTGTGGTAAGGGATAAAGGAATGTGTATTCATAGAATCATAGAATCTTTTAAGTTGGAAGAGAGTTTTTTTCTGGTGCATACTGCTGCCCATCACTTTTACTAGCAGTAGGACAAGGAAAAACCCAAAAGTTTTTTAAAAATATGCATCATTTTGCTGCAGTTACAGTTACTAATCTGCACGTTGCGGGTCAGCAGACAGTGGTGAGGTGTTATGACTCAAATTATGTAAATTTTGACTACCATGCCGCTGTGGTAATAGAAAGCAGTTCGTGTTGGCTGAGTTCATAAATGGCTGAAGCACTCTCCGTTGCTTGTTGTTGAAATTCAATATACTTTTCTATTTAAAGTGAAAGTTAAAACTAACAGAGGTCTAATTAGATTCACATATTAACCAGTGATATTTATGAGGTAATATAATTGCCTGTCATTAACTAAGGTTGAAGGATATTGTATCTTTATATAAATATTTTTGAGAATTACTCTCTCCAGTTTTAAATGGGAGTCATTGGTGAGTGAGGGGACAATGAAGTGTGGGTAAGATTTAACCGTGATTTAAATTACTACGTTTTATGGAAAGATACAGAGAAAAAGAGTTCATTTGATGTCTTTACATACATATTTACTTTCCTATGCAAGTTACAACTGAGTAATGTTTTTCAAATGAGTTCTCTCTTGTTCACAGAGAATTTTTTGTTATGTTAGAATCAGCTCTATGTAGAATAACCGGTACAAATATTTTATTAGTATTCTTTGCATTCACAAATGCACACAAACTTAACATAAAAGCATATGAATCTTTCCAAAAACGTAGTCAGAATCAAATTATCTGGGCTTGAAGACCTTTTATGTTATAGAAAGGGTCTATTCCTGGTCACACACAATGGTGCTGTGACCTTAATTACAAGAAGTAATTACAAACCAGTCTATGTTATTTGATTTTTGGACTAGATTTTGTCAATTCTCATTGCACCCGGAAAAAATTCCAGAGAAATATTTTAGCTAATTTCAGTAACAGCTGTTCTTCAGAATCTGTAGGGATTGTTTCACTCCCTGCTGTTGTTATATGAAAATTCTGCTGGATTGTATTTCTTGGGGAGTTAACTTGTACTGAATAATTGTATTAAAACCTCATTTTCTTAGATACGACTACTACCCAGCCTCTGTGCTAGTGACGTGCAACAGAACTTTGATATCAACATCTTCTATTTGCACATTTATATTTGGAATAAACCAGAATCTGATAGAACCTATAGAAATCGTCAGTAGAAGTAGGCAGGTATGGACTAACTCATCCCTGGCTTTCAGCTGACTAGGTTGGCTAATCTGACCATCTACTTCCAAGACGTGTATTTATATGATCACTATTAACAGCAGCTACAAAAGGAAGAATGGTCCAGGAGTTAGACTAAAAGCTGCATGGAGCAAACCTGGAACATAGAAACCTGCATAGGTTGTTTCAATTTTCTGTTACTACAAAGCATGCTTTAATTCGGGAGATCTGGGATATTTTTGGAGGTATTAATTCAATCCCATTTACCATGAAGTCATGAAACCTTAATAACACACATTTTGCTTCCTAAATATACATCCAGAGAATTTTTGAGACAAAATTTGGTTTTTTTTTCCATGAGAACATTAGTTCACATAAATACACTCAAAGGCATAGAATATCCTAAAAGCTTAAATAACTTTTTTAAGGTCTGAATGGAGAATTAACCAGACAATCATTAATGTTTATCAGCTGTAAATGGAAAGTCACAGGGCTGAGCTTTTTGAAGACAGGCACGTATATCTAAAAAGCAAGAAAACTTGTATCCTCTTTGTGACCTAAAGCAAGGGGTCTGCAAATCCTGTCATTTACCTTGCAAACTCATTTTGCCTTAGCCCTCTTCCCTTTGAATACATCATTTGCACAGCTACATTAAATGTTTGTGGGTTTTTAACACACACACACACACACACACACACACACACACACGAAATACAAACAGTGAGGTGGCAGCCTTTAAAAGTAGCAGGTCACAGGAGACTACCAGGTGTAAAATACCGGCATTTCAAACAGCATTGGGAATGCTCATGAGAAAGCCTAATATTTCTCATTGAAGTAATTAATTGGATTTCTAAACATTACATCTTCAGAGAAAATTTTGAAAACAGGAAATCTAAAACAAAGTTCATTTTTAGTAAGAGGTTATTCTCAGGACAAACTAGTACTGGCAGGGTGCAGGATTGCTGCATGTGTTTTTATCAACTGGCTCATTGAGGAATAAAAAAAGTACCAGCTTGGAGATAGGTTTCCTTCTCCTGGGAGCCTTTGACCCCTCTCTGGGATGGCAAGCACACTGCTTCTCAACAAGGTCACTATAATGGTGCAATCTAGCCTTAAAATATTCCATCAGTCAGGTTTAGCTGACCTCTCTAAGTCACTTACCTCTAATAATTAAATATGTGCAAACTTAAGGAACTCTACTGAGAATGTGCATGTGTGAGAGGATTAAAAAAACCGAGAAGGTAGAAACGAAGGCTAATTTCAGAAACTGCATTGATTCAAAGCAACTTGATCTTTATTTAAAGGGAAAACTGTTGCATTTAAACTATTTCATATTTGTCTTCGAAGAGGAAGCAGAACTGAAAGTCCAAAGATGACTTTGAAGTTCAGTTGGTAAATTATCTCGAGACTCTGGAAAACTATTGTAATCTAGTGGCCTGATGCTGTATTCAAATCTCAGACAATAAGAAAATTGTAGCCTTCTGCATATTTCTGTCTTGGGTGCGTGGGTGTGTGTGCACGTAGGTGTTGCAAAGGTAAAATTCTCATAGTTCTACTGGAGATTCACTTGACTTGAGGAAAACTCAGACTAATAGTGCTGCTTGGCATGCTAACTACAGTGCCAAATATCAATAATGCATCTCCTGATGCACTGTTCGTACTGTATATATTATATGGTAGTGTACTATCTACTTCATCTGCATGAAAGTCACTGGGCTACCACAAGTTTCATTGATACGATTATGTCAGGAGAGTTTATGATAGCTATGGAAAACCTATGGTGGGGGTTTTTTTATATATATTAATGGGCCTTTTACACTTAACTGAAAACAGCATGTGTTAAATGCTTGCACTGTGCTTCAAATCTGCCTCAGCTGGTACTAATGGCTCAGCTCAGAATTGTGTGGCATGATACACGTGGGTATTGCCATGGGGTTTTGAATCCTTCTGTAGTAATTTCTTTATTTTTTTCTGAAATTACAGTCATTGTCTAACCTGATATTAAGAGTGTATTTTCTCACCTTTTGAATGCATTTTTGCATTTCTTCTTCCAATTCAAATTGTCGTTTCTTGATAAAATTGGAAATCATATCACACTGGGAGTGAGCGAGGGACTATAATTCATGACTCACCAGCTTAATCTCCTGTATACAAAAGCTTCTCAGTACAGATGATCTGTGGAGCTTGCCAAGCCTCCAAGACAGAATTCACATAGCAGGTGAGGCAACAATAAATTGCTATAGTAAAATTAACTGCGCTTGTGCAGGAAAACAAAATCATCCTACACTCTGTCTGCAAAGAGTGGCAATATGCTTACTCCCTTTGGTGCTACAGGTATGAGGGCTATATAATATGAAAGAACATTTTTTAACTGAAAGAATGACCTGGAAGATTCCGTCTTGGTGAGTCCTTGATGGATGCTGTAAAACTTTCTGAGGAAGTACCTCTTTGTAGCTAGCATTGTTCTTTTTTCCAGCATCAGTTATTATATATTTTAGGTGCGGATGCATAAACAAGTTGCTGCAGAGCAGTCTGGCATGGGTAGATCGCCTTCTTCACAGTCCCTATGCGCAACCATACGTCTACTACATAATACCCTTTACTAGGAAGTGGTAAATGCAATTGAATACCCCTCTTTCATTTTGTGAAGCCCCTCTTTTTGTCAGCTGTGCTGTTTCATGGATTCTGTGGAATACTGCAGCGTTACTGTACAACAAATGACAAGTTTCTTTGAAATTATGCTGACCTGATTTTTGTTCGTGTAGTGATAGGCTAATTCTGACAGCAGACATTCTGTGTTTTCTAGGCATACTATGTTTTGTTTATGCATCACATCAGGCTGGCTGCCAGAGACTTAAGCTGCAACCTCAAACCTAACGTTATAGTAACAAGAATATTTTGCACCACATTGCACTGGGCCTCGGCAATCACCTTCTTTCCTTTAATGGCAATTGCTAGTTACAAGACTGAGACAGCACAGGGTGAGCTCAACTTAGGAGATCATTTACACTGCTAATTGCCAAAAGGTGCAGTTCAGTCAAGTGTTAAGTTCTAGAGAAATCCTTCAAAATGTAATGCCTCTGCTTCTCTCTACACCTCCCTGACTTAACTGCAAACTAGAGTTTCTCACGTAATGGGTAGCTCCAAGAGCAGTTGAACTTTTCTGTGACTTTCATACCTTTCTCCCATGTGGATTCTCCGGTATCTTAAAATAACATTATTTAGCAGGATCTTTGCATCAGCGAGAGAGGTAGTGACTCTTCTTTTACATGGTTACCTATTTTCACTAAATTCATAGGAACTCAATTTTGTTGTGAGGTCTCTGTCAAGCGTCAGTGAGGAATGAAACTGTTAGTAAAGGACAGACAGGCATAAAGATAGCACAACTGGGAAAAGTGCAATTTTTTGAGAAGCTGTTAAAAATAACCTCAAATCTCTTTTAAAAATGGTAACTAAAGCACCCAAGCATAATTCTGACAAAAACCGCTGTCAAGGTGCTAAAGAATCAAATAGAATAATAGCAAATCTCCTGTCCTTACCTCTGACTACAGCCAAATTTGTTTTCTAGCAAGCCTGAAGAGCTCTTTGACAACACAACACTACTACTTACATTGCAAGAGTTAACGATAACAGCAGCAGTTTTCTCCACCACACCAGCCACTCAACACACCAACCACCGCCATGCTGTGCTGTCTTGCAAGGGTGTGCGTTACACAAGGCTCTTCAGCTGACAGTGTGGTGACCAAGAGTGATCACAGGAGTGGATGATGCGTTGTCCAAACACCAAGGCCTCTTTCTATTGTAGCAGCAGTGAGAGCAGGTTAATGCAGTTACAGTGGGAAAGACCACAGCAAGAGTCCTTTGGGGACCATGAGTCAGTCTGCCAGTCATGAAGTGGTGCTACAGAATCACAGAATGGCAGAGGTTGGAAGGGACCTCTAGAGATCATCTAGTGCAACTCCCCAGCAAAAGCAGGTTCACCTAGAGCAGATTGCATAGGAATGCACCCGAGCAGCTTTTGAATCTCCCCAGAGATGGAGATGCCACGACCTCTCTGGGCAGCCCGTTCCAGTGCTCTATCACCCTCACAGTAAAGACGCTTTTCCTCACGTTCATATGGAACCTTTCATTTTCCCATATCGTGTCTGTTGCCTCTTGTCCTACCACTGGTGACCACTGAAAAGACGCTGGCCACTTTCTTACTTTTCCTTGCAGGATGAGGCAGCCTCTTATAAATGATGGAGATACCATCCTTATGTTATAGTCTTACTATTTAACCCCCCCTTGCCCCCATTCAAAAAGCTTTTTATTCTCTCTTACTCCTGGATCCTAAGCACTTTCTTTTCTAAAATTCATTTATTGTATAACTCTCTTCGACAATGTTTATATTGCAGGGCTGATAGGGAGTATGCACAGTAATCTCAGCAACCTCACCAGCCTTACAGCCCAGGCTGGATGATCCCTTTGTACAGCCCATTATTAGTGACTCCCTTGGAGTCAATATGTGTAGCCTCCTCTCCAAGGGACCAGCGGCACACGAGCATGCACCAGCTCATAGCTTAGCAAGGAGACAGTTTCACTAATATCCTGATTTGAGCTAGAACAGAATTAATTCTATTCAGTGATTTTATTTTTCAGCCCTTGTCTGAGTAACTGCACTTTCTGAAGTTAATGGCATATTTCTGCAGACAGTGCCTGCTTCTAGCAGTGATAACCCTGAGTTACTACCAAGGAATAGGGGAGGTGTCAGTACTAACTTGCTATGTATTTGTATACATTTTGGTTTGTTGTTAGCATTTTCACTAAAGCTGGTTTAGTTTTCTTTTCCAATTCGTTAGTCTCTCTCCTTTATTTCTCTTCCCGTTTGGGAAGGGCGATGGGTTAATAGAGAGCATCTGCCATTTGTCTAGTGGCTATCCCAGCCCTAGCCCTTGACAGCAAACTACTTGCAAAAGGTAACAGGCTATGGGGAACACCAGGAGTACCCGTCCTGCTTTGGCTTTGGTGTTCTCGTTTCAAATCTAATGTCAGAGTCAGGGTAATGTTTCATTATGACTGATACTCTCAAGCACTGAACATTTTCTACTTTGGAGAAGATAAGCCACTGTGAGGCACTCTATAGTATTTATGAGTCTCTTCCTACCTCAGCAACTATGTCTTTCAATTCTAGAAATGGATTTCCAGAACTGTGTATGTGATTCTGGAAATACACGCACTGAGAGATTCAGGTCTTCTTTAAACTTCTTTCAATAAAGAAATCTGCTGAAGTAGTTTCTGTGCCTTAACATCTCTTCTGTTGAAAGTGATCACATGTTATACATTTAAGATACTGTGGCTCACAAATAAATTTATGTCAAAGAAATCTATGTCAGACAACATAGACTTTTCTTTTTTAAAAAAAATTTAAATCAGGTATATTTATCAAATAGGCCATGTTCCAATTATAAGATATTTCAAGAGCATGCCTGTTAAATAACTTCAGAACACAACTTGTAGCATGTGCCAAGTCTTTACATATGGTGAAACTTTAAACAAATACTGAGTAGGATAATAACTCACAAAGGAGTTCAGTGTCCTGGTTGTACATTTCTTTCCTTGTGCAAACTGTTAAAGTTCTGTTGTGTTTTTTTCTTCACAAGGGCATGTCATTTTGCTAATGGATTTAACACCACCATTTGGTCCAATTTCCTCATGTCTGCTTCAATCAGCACACAAACTGCTACACAGGAGGAAAAGCATAGAGATTCATCTCATTCATTTCAGGGCCCTCGAGGAGGCAATCTGTTATTTCTTTTCCTTTGAAAAACTGCATTTAGTGATGGGTAAAGAAATTGAGGAATAGTTTGCAGTGAGACCTTCCCTGGAGCAGACCTGAGTCCTGAACCATTGAGATAAATGCAGTTTCCATTCAAAATACAGAAAAATACATTGACTTTTCCTTTTTTCCCCCCATTTTTGTCACAGCTTTCTCTTTATTGCTACTTACTTACTTACTTTGAATTTATTTAGCTCCTTTGTTTAAATTATAAATTTGATTTTCACTCTTGAAGTCTTTTGATTGTCTCCATGTGGCTTAATTGAGACATGTTTCTGGAAATGGCTTTTTTGAACGAAAGATATATATAGGTTTTTTGTTTGTCAGTTTTCTTCTTTTTTTTGTGGAGTCCTGCTCTCAGAGCAGTTAAGTGAGCAGTGTAGTGCTTCATACAGCAAACCTGATTAGAACAAAGTAATCAAAGTCGATTACGTTGCAAGCCTCACCATTTTATTATATGTTGTTTCTGTCATGATCATCTCAAGGCTTTATCACTACAAAAATTGTTAGCATGCTAGAAAAGTCTAATGATCATCTAGTCTTTTAACTTTAATACCTGAAAGTTAAACCATTTTTTCTCCTATTTTAGAGCAGCACTATTTTATTATACATCATGGGGAAAAAAAAACAAAACAAAAAAACCCAAACAAACAAAAAACCAAACAATGAACAACCAAGACTCCATTGTGAAGTGAAGGAAGTAGATAATTATTAAGGGAGATCAACTAATAATCGCAGTTGTTTGGGACAACATATTTTGCAGTCAGGAAGTGGTGATTCCTCAAAGAAAACTTTCTTTGCAGGAAATGCCATGGCTATTCTGAAAGTTCTATGGCTTTTCTTCGGTCTAAAATTAACAGAAAAACAGAATCCAGTCCAAGTTGAGAGTTTAGCCAGTAGCCTGGAAGGGGATAACCTTATTGAAATCTTTGCTTTCTCTGACTCAACAAGTACTTAATCTCATTACCCCAGAGCTGAGATGGATTTTTAATGGTCAGTATATTAATAAGGGGAGAAAATCATCAGTGATTGTCTTCTCACTATTCTGGAATACATCAGTATTTCCTTATATTTCTAGAAGATGGTTTTCAGGGTGGAAATTCAATTTCCTGCAAAAGTATATAGTATAAGTCACTATTCACCGCTTTCTGAGATATATCCTATGTGTCTTCTATTAGAAGAGATGTGAAATTTTTACTCTCTCCTGCTCTGCTCCATTAATGTTAAAGGCTACAAGCACCTACATGGCCTACGCTATTCATTATTTTTATATAGTTTGTACTACTTGAAAGAGATTTTAACGTGGTTTTTCTTAGTGATACTCTCACCCTTCGGACTTTCATTTTCTGTTGAATTTGGATTTTTTACTGACTGTAATGCTTCTGCGAGGCATCCTCCAGATCTCTGTCTGTGAGTAACTGCAGAAACCAAGTAGTGACAGCAACAATACTTTTGTGCGTATCTACCCACAGAACAGAAACAAGACCATATGACTTGTCTGGCCAATCTCAGCTTAATAAAATACGAATACCAACACCATCTACAAGAAAGAATGATAAGAAAAATATATTGATTTTAGTTGTCAGAATACGTGAAAATGACTGACTAGGAGAAAATGGTTATCTTTTGGTAAATAAAAGGGAAAGATGTTATAATAGTAGACTATTATTTGAATATGTCACTGACATAAATGCTCATTTAATATGATGAAAACCATTCACGATTTTGTAATTTATGATTTTATAGTCAATTTTATGTTATATATATGAATATTTTTGATGCCGAAGTCCCTCACTGTTTTAAATGAAGGTGAAATGAAGCTCAATATTATATTAATTTTCTAAAAACTTCTGAAAATTATTTTGGTTTATGAGCATTGGATAGATATAAATTTCATATGAAAAGTTCTTTCAAGGGAATATTCACTGTTTTGATTACATAAGATCATTGAGATCATATTAATCAAGGGAATATACAGGAAAACAGCACCTGATTTCGTTGTCTTTGATTAACTGCCTGTGCACTTGAAAGAGTTTTAATAACATTACAGAAAATATATCTGATAGTAATTCCATATTTCCAAGTATGCTATCAGGATGGTGTTTTATTAGTATAGTCCAATGCAAGTGAGTCTTGCTTTGACCAGACAGTTAGGGAATCTACTCTGAGGGAAAATAAAATCAACTCATGCAGAAGCCTCTGAAGTTGTCTTTGGACAGTGCCAAAATGAACCAGTTTTACTTAATCAAAGACTGTGAGCAGTACTTGATGCCCACGTACAAGACGGTTTGTCCCAAGGACAGTCCTGCCAAAGTAGGTCTATGAGATGAAGTCTTCCATGAATGCTCAGTATCTGAATTACAATTAATTTACATCCTCCTGACAGGCAGGGAAATTATCTGTGTCGGTTTTTGTTGTTGCTCCTACCCTCTAATCTTTCTTAGTTCTTCAGGTTGTTATGTATCAATGAAAGTAGTAGTCAGAACGGTTTAGCGGATTTTTAAAAATGCATAGGTGTGACCTATGGTCTCAAAGGGATGAGCAGTAAACTGGTCACACATCATTGCTAAGTTAAGACAATTTTGGTGTGCAACATTACTAACTTGAGGCTGTTGCACGGTCTGTTTAAGCTGATTGATGACCTCATTTCTGCTCATTCTAAATGCTTTGGACATTACAGAAGTACTTTGGCATCCTCTAGGAAAGGTCAGGAGTTTAACAAATTGTAGCATTATACTACATTGTCAGTGGTGGCGGTGACAAGACCAGGATTTATCAAGATGGCGAAGGAGGCATTAGCCTCCTATGCTACAGTCTAATTATGGTGTGTACAGTCTCAGTCATGTGCGGGCAACAGTGCACTTGGTATAATCACCCCATCCATGTTGGCTTCTGATTAGCTATTCCCCTAAGGGAGGCTAATTAATGTTTGTTGCAATGTTTTTTCATTAAGTAGATCATAGATGCAAGACAGACTTATTTTCACAAAATGTTTAAAGGTATTCAGAAATTTTTTTCTGGTAAAATCGAGGGAAGAGCATATATTATTGGCCCAATGGGAAAGAGCTCTAGCAGGCGATGTTAGTGAAGAAATGAACAATACTGGCCGTGAATACATTTAGGCTGAAAACCATTAAGATTTTAACAGCCTCTGTAGTGAGGTTCTGAACAATTTTCTATTAGAAAAATTATATAAAATAGATAAACTAGTTTCAGGATCGACCTTCATTCATGTGAGAATTTGCAAGTGTCCTGAATGTGTTATCCTGTGTGTTATCCTGACTGTGTGTGTACTTCAAGTGGGAGATCAGCAGTCAGGAATTAAAAATGCCAACTAGTATTATACTCCTGCAGTTGTTTTTTACTTGCCCTAATCACAGGCATACTTTTACAGTAGCTTGGATGACCTTTATCTACCTTTGATCAGATCAGTTATGTCAAAACTTTACGAAAACAAATTTCAACTTCTGTTTGACTCATGAATGATTTAAATACCGCTGGCAGTAACTCAGTGTTTGAACAAAGAATTGTATCACCCTAGTAATATGTGTTTGCTCCATGACTAGATGATCTCCAAATAAGAAAATTCTAGTTTATGTAGCAAATATTTCTGATTTGAACACTTCTGTAAACATTTTACATATGAAAGTGAATAAAAGTTTTCCAGTAGATGAGTTTTATTCAAGGAAATGCTTGTGAAAAGATTTTTGTTTAATACTTGCTAAAATCTAAACTTCAGCTACTGTCAGATGATATCTTTTTGTGTAGTTGTTGATTAATCTCCTGTAATCTACTTCAGATTTTTTAAAAGAATTTTTTTGTTGTTGCCTTTTCTTTGCAATGAAATGTAAGAGTTGAAATACCTTTCATGTTATACTAGACATTTATTTTAATTAGACTTGGAATCTCTTTGGGAAATGCACAAATTTTGAAGCAACAAGAAAAACATGAGAGGAAAAAATATTTAAATATCACTGTCTCTGTGGGATAAGGCAAAGGAATCTCAACAAATGAGTATCTTTCCTTATGTTCAAGTAGGCAAGAAATTATATTAGATAGTGGAAGAAATATCTCAATATCATATTTTGCAGATCAGTAGTGAACCCTTCGAAAAAAGGTCTCCCCAGCTTCTCCATCTTGTTTTTAAGCGGTTACATCAACTTGTTTAAATGGTCTCACTCTCTTCTTGTAGATCGGTCAAACACCACAGGACATGGCTTTGATCAGAGAAGCTAGTAGAAATAGACTGATATCGAAGCCATTAAGAATGGATGATATCCTGTTTTCTTGAAGGAGACATTTTAATGAGCTTCCACACATATACATAGTCCATCCAGCAGTTTAATTTTTTTAGATGTTGCAGGTGCCTGCTCTCTTTATTTTTAAGTTGTATATGTCAATCATTGCAGCCTCTCTGTTGATACTGCATACAAACTAATGCTGTCTTTTTCTTCAAGTATTTTGCAAAATTTAAATCAAAATAAGCACATAAAAAAATAAAATTGGAAGCCTTGAAAGCAATATTTGAACCTAAAGCCTTGGCTTTTGAGAGATAGTTGCTATCTCTGAAATTCACCACCCATACGGAGAGAAAGAAATTAAAGGCTGATCTTGCTCCAGATAGGTGATTTGGAAATGTTCTGCAACCAACAACTGCCACTCAGGAATTTGCGGTTGGGGTGCAAAACCCTCCTTGGAAAATCAAAGGCCAGATTTGAGCACATTTTCATAGGTAGAACCCCTGGATTTTAATGTCTGGTTTTCTATTCATTAGCCTTCCCCTAGGAGGAGTAAAGCTGGCCTTGTTGTAATAACTACCGGTAGGAAAGCCTATAGCCTGGCTGGAGGTACTACCACGGCAGCATATGGGGCGCAGAGATTCCTGCCAGCAGCAGATGGGGGAGGCAAGTGTTTGTCTCCCAGGAGTTTAATTAATATCTGGTTTGGTTTTGAAGTAATGAATTCCTTTAACAGTTGATCTCATATTTTACAACCATCCAGGAACATAAACCCATCTAATTTGGCACGCACAATGAATAAGTAAGTAAATAGATAATGTGGCTGAGAAACAGGAAGGCCCAAGAGTTTAATACTGGAGTGTAAATACTTTTGCTTCAGATTCCTTTGAATCCAAATTGGTAGGAAACAGAAGGCTGATGTCATTTAATGGTACTTGGGAGAAAATGAGCTGTGTTCAAAACCAGCAGCAGTCTAGGCCCCCAGTATCCAGCGCTGTAAGCAATACTATTCATACATAGGCAGAAAATAGCAGCTGGGTTGCAAAAGAAGACTGTAGACACAGAATTTCCATCAATTTTAGAGAAAAACCTTTCTAAAATCTGAAAATCAGGATACAGAAAACTTGCTTTTTCATTTCCCATGTTGTTCATGAGTGAGAGGTCTTCAGTCTTCCTAAATAAAATCATCTCTTTCTACCTTTAGCCATCTAAAATTTAGATATCTAGTCCAAACAAATAAATTTTCCTTTCCTGTACTAAATACTGGTCAAAGTTCTGTTTCCAAAGGGCAATTTATGTAATTTTATAAACAAGTAACAACTGAGATGAGCTGGTTTTTGATAATTTTGTTTGTTTCCATCCCCTGTTTAGGGCACCTAGAGTTCAAGACTAGAAAAGGAAGCAAGCTTGTAACTAGCCAGAGTTAAGTGGGAAAAATAACTGTACAAGGCTGTACAGTCCTTATCTTTTGACTGAAACTTAATTTCAACTTCCTCTCCCCTCTCTAATCTCCTTTTTTTGAGTTGTATTGTTATGGAAATGTAGGTACAGTTGTAAAGAAAGTAGAGACACATTATGAAAAATAACAAAAGAAGACCAAGGGTGCATATATTCATAATGTAGTTTGAGCTGCATAATCAGTCCAATCTTCTTCTAGAGGGAGTTGTGCACATGGACCTGTCCAGCTAATCTAATGTAAGACCTCTACCCTCTTCACATCATAGCCTCAAGCAAAATAAGAAAGATAAATAGTCTAGACCAAGTGGTGCATTAACTCTCTATAACAAGCTGTGTGTAATTTAAATCCTTGTTTCCTTCAATAATTACACCAATAAGGACAGAAATCAGAGCTTGGCCTGAAATACATGTTACCAAGTTGGTAATCTGCCATCCGTCATGTTCCCCTGTAGAAAATAAATTTGTGAGTCAACTATTCAGAAACAGAAGATATCATCCCGGAATAACTATCTGGAGATGGACCAACTATTATCTCATCAGAAGTTAATGCAACTATATTTAAAATTTAAAGCCAGAAACAACAACAGACGGAAGGAATGCAGTCAGCAGCAAAAAAAAAAAGCGTTGCTATTTAACTGTAATTTTGATACTGCACCTCTCCCCAGGGTCCTCTTCCATCTTACACTACATCAACCAGTTGGCTCGCAGAGCGCCATGCACACGTTGGAGATAAGCTGCACATGCTGCTGCGTGTATTTGGCACACAGTGGGTCACACTGCATAGCTCTTTGGCTAGCTCCGAGTTAGTCTAAGAACTATTATATCTCTCTCCCACTGTTTTGGGTTTCCCTTGTCATTAGGGTGCCTTCAACACCCGACATGCTGGTTTATGTCAGTAAGAACCTCTTCTGAATGTAGAGAGCTGAGAGTAATTTTCCTTGGGTGATTTTCTAAATTATTCTAAAAGGAACAGTATGATTGTTATTTATCCCTTGAAAATTTAAGTCATATTAAATAAAAGGGGAAATATAATAGTTGCTATTCCATTGTTTCTTAGGCAGAACAAGATTTTCAGAAAAGTGGTAATAACTTTTATTACAGCACCTTATAAGTGAAGGAAAAGCTGATTTTCCATCCCTACAGATCTCATTTTCCTCAAACAACAACAGCACAAGAAATACACTAATGTTTTCCAACATTTTTTTTTGTTTTCTAGAAAATACGAAGTTGAAATACATTCAGTGGTAGATAGATAGAGATCTAGATGCATAAGGTATTTTGTTGTTTGTTTTGTTTGGGGTTGGTTTTTTTTTGAAAATGCAAAACTTCAGACTCAAACCAAATCCCTTTTACACTTCTAGATATTTTTGGAAGCAATCCTAGGGTTGTAACCTACCGTAACAGCTTTGTTTGCTTTTTCTTTTCCATGTCTGTTCTAGTACAAAGGATTTAAGATCAGAACTATCTGAAATATTGTCTACTTAAGGAGAATACCCAGAATCTAGACTGTGGAACCTGTGTGAAAGCAAATCATCTCACAAAATTTCTTCCCCTTTTGAACCAGAAAATTACAAGAACAGTTTAGGAAATTTTGTCTTAGACATTCATCTCATTCCGTGGCTTACTTCTGATTAATACTTTATTTGGAATGGCACTTCCTCGTCCCATTTATTCATAATTAGTCATCTCTGATGGAAAAAGGAAAGAAAATGCTGATTGCACTAAGAGATAGGTTAAGAAAAAAATGTGTTCACTTATAACCCAAGAAAAGATACAATTAAGTGAAGCATATAATTCATTACAGTTTATTAGAGACATTCAGAAGTAATTATTACCATTTTCTCTTCAAACTCCAGAAAAATAAACTGTAGGCCTTGGTAACCAAGAAAAAAGATGCAAAAGAGTACTATTACTACTATTAAGTCGAAGGCTATTGCCTGCTGAGGAAACAAAGACAGACTGGCAAATGCACTGTGAATGATAAAATAAAATATATTGAAATGCGAAAAATATATAAAAAATAATTATCATGCAGCAGTGATGATAACATGGAGGATGCATTGGCAGAACAGTATTTAATCCACAGTCTGAATCTGTACCAGGGATGGGGAGGACTAAAATTCCAGTTCTGGTATCTGACACGTTCTGGTTCCTGGGTACTCTTTAAGGTCCCTTTCAACTCAAACCATTCTATGATATTATGGTTAGCAACGCTTTTGCATCTTTGTTTTTTTTTTTCCTAGGGATTGTTTTAAATGTGCAACGTGTTCTAATGTGGTTCTACACTTTTTGCTTAGATCTCAACTTGCAATGATGAGTTTTCCTGGCAGATGAATACTTGATCAGACCAGATCATGGAAATAAGCTCTTTTTGACTGAGGTTTGCATGGAATTGTACAGATAGGTGCGCACTGACACCAGGTTGAAAGAATGTTTCATTTCAACTATTTGAGTGGAAGCTGATAGTTTCCATTGTTTTCAGAGTGGTAGAGACATAAGAAAAGGAGGGCTTTTTTATTATTTCTGTTTTGCTTTAAAGTAGCTCAAGAGACATCACAATACTTTTGCCAGAGAGAAAATCGAGAGAGGAAAAGCACAAGCACAGTTTTAGTTTATATAATGTTTAACAGGGTTACATAAAATGCTAGTGATGCAGAAGGTTTTATCCCAGTCTCTTGCAGCATTACGCTTTCTTGATTTTGCATGGAAAAGCAATTCACGGTGAAAAAAATGGTAAAGATGCAAAACAGTGTTTTCTTAAGGCACACACAATGGTGGCAAGAATAACTGCATTGACGGTTCAGACCTCTAAAAGAAAATATTTCAGCAAATAGAAGCATTTACACTGGAAAGAGATGGAAACTGAAGGTTTTGGCAGAGAATTAGGATGTGAAGTTGATCGGTGCCAAGGTATGAGGGATTCTATGAACCGCCTTGAGTTCAATATGAACTCCTGTTTGTTCACCCTTGCTTGGAGAGATGCTCAGCAGAAGAAATTTAATAAAACTCACACTAACATGACCAACTAAGTGAAATAAATGTAATGAACAAATTTAATCGATTTAGTCTCTATTATCAAGGTGCTACTAAACAAGAGACTTTTCAGCTTTTACGGACATCACCTTATAAATGTATTAAGACTCTCTGCTGCATGCTACTTTTCTCACTCAGAGTAGCTAAGCTTGTGGATAGCCAAGCAGATGCTCACCGCGTGCCATGGCTTAGGTGTACAGGTACCTAAGAACTTTGTACATTCAAGCCTCAGTTCAAAAAAACCCACAAAACACAACCACAATGAAAAACCAAAACCAAACAACCAAACAAAAAAACTACCTGTGAAAAGTTCTTCCTGTGGAAGAACTGATTTATTTTGTAACTTGTTGCATGCTGAAGATCTTGCTGGTTATCCTCAAATGTAGAGAGATATAGAGGTATGGTAGAAAATGTTGCATCAGATATACCAATGGATCATCCAATGGAGGAACATGGAACACAGGTAGTGACTTTGTCACTGCATCCAGTGTTACTCTGGATCTAGCAAAGCAGAAATAATTGTGGACCAAACAAAAATACGTTAATAATTTAAATAATTGTTAGATTTAATATTTTCTATTTGCGAATGAAAATCGGTTTGTCTCCTGCTGTTTGCTCTGAGATATTTGCTCATACAGCTTTCTGTATGCAGAACCTTTTCTTTTCTTGTGCAGGGTGTTGGCTAGGCACAAACTTGCTTTTTTTTTCTGTTTTCAGAACAAGTCTTTACCTCCTAAACATTTAAAAGGTATGACCTATATTCTGAATATCTTGACACTTTTAGCAATACAAATAATGCCATTCTGTTGGGCTGCTCTAGGGGTTGAACATGCTGTGGGACTGAGGTAAAGCACCACTGATACAGGGAAAACCATGACCAACAATGACACTCTGGCTTCTTCCTAATCGAGGTCAGCTCACACTTCTGATACTTTTAGACAAAGAAATTCCAATTTAATGAGGAAATATGAGCTGAATTAACCAAAGGAATAAGAGCAAGTTAGTTTTACTTCAAAAAATAACGATAACTGCTGAATTTTTATATGAAAAAACATTTACCTATATATGTGGGTAACACCGTTTCTTGTGTCTATGTGAGTTCTACAAAATTATTTCCACGAAACTTATTGAGGAGTCATAATGTTAATTTTAGGCCCATTTCCCCACTAATTTTGCTTACTTGGTTTGATTTATGATAAGGTCCATTTGACGGGTGAAATGTTATCTTTTTCACAAGCAATAAAAAGTGCTTTTCCCTGGTTTTAGGTAACAGAGAAATGGAAGCTGGGAAAATGAAAAGTAAAGTATGACACTTCTGCTTAGTAGCATGTTTGTAACATAATTGACAATCCTGAAAATGCCTTCTTAACAACAGAAATGAGGTAAACAAATTCCTGGCCACAGAATTGTCATAGTGCTGCCTGTTTTTCTTAAAGATTACCTTTTGGATCCTGCAATCAGATGCATTTCACCTGTCTTTTATGTTCGTTGGGAAATAATTAAAAGCTAAAAAATGGGATTTCTGAAGATTCAAAACGCCAGAAATAATAAAAACCAGTCAAAGGCTACCATGAGCTAAAAGTCTGGTGATTTGAAGTTTGTCTCATGACCTTCTAAGGAATAAACCTTGTATTTTCAGTCCTCCATGTTGGCAATATTTTTCTCTGCTAGAATAATTAATAACAAATACTATAGCTTAGTTGTCACTTTGAAGACTAAATCTGACCATGTATCTGCTGAATATCCTTTCCTGAGTAAATGAAGAGCCACTGTCTTTGTTTGAAGATGTTACAGACACAGTTGTTTCTGACCCTGTCACCCAGTTGACTGCCAGGTGAAAACTGGGTGGAAAACCTTAGAGTGAAAACTCCTCAGCTAAACACTGCCCTGGAGCCTATCATTATGGATAAAACTGAATTATGTCTCTGAGATCACCTTTGGAGAACCTTACTGACCCCGAGCTACCCAAGGATACATCACCTGCTGACACCACCCACCACAACAGCAACTGTAAGGGAGGCAGGGGCAGCCTGCCTTACAGGGTCCTCAATTAGAATTGGCACATTCGAAAAGGCATCTGTTCTGTCTGGCTATTAATTTATTTTCCCTATATAAGCTAGAAAAAAATTATGAGTGATTGTTCAAGAAGTTTCATCTGTGAATTGTTTAAGAAAACCTCCAGGCTCTCACAAATGTGGAACTTTTTTAAGTCATCAAAAATTTAAATAAATAAATTATTTAGATTCACAGCCCTAGTGTATGAGAAGCTCTACAGACAATTTGACAAAATTAATTATTTAAATTCTCATAACAGGTAGATAACTTTGAGATAACTTTGTATGCTACATTTTCAATACTCGGCTCAAAACAAAACACTACAGGCTACAAGCTCCCAGTAAGATCCTTCAGTTTACTAGCATGTAGTTCAACTAGATCATCTTGTTTTAAAACAGATCTTCATAGTGCATAAGCAAATTGTATCTGGTTTTTAGTGCTTCTAATGCTATAAGATATCTCTATAGAATTTCTGTGCAAAGGATATATTAAGTTATGTTTAAATAGGGTGCAGAAGCAGCTGGTGTTGAAAGACAAAACAGGAGACAAATTTAAAAGCTGTGCTGAAGCTGTGCTAAAATTGTAGTCTTTTACAGAGCAGCTAGATTTGACTGCACTCTATGAAACAATTTCCTCTTGCAAAATGTTGTCAAGACCAAAACTGTTATTAACATAAATATCTTTGTGTCACAAAATTTCGTTTAAAAAATACTCCAAAAGTTAAAAAAAGGAGTAATGGAAATAGAGACGTGTGAAATATTCTCAGAATAGGTTATTTCCACTTTTCATTTCAAAATTACTTTTTATTTCTATTTTATTTTAGCTGTTACACATCAGAATAAAGACAATAATAAGAAAATATAAATCTGGCAAATCAGACAATCCTTAAAGAAGATGAATCAAATAAAGGAAAAAACAGTATGGAAAATAGGAACCACTAAATATGTCCTTGAGTAAATACAAAATAACGTAGACCAGTATTACAAAGGTTAAGAGCACAATAACTCACAATTAATAACACATGTAAAAGGGTAATGTTGGGAAAAGTTTTGAAACAGGTTTGAAAACACAGTAATGAAAAGTTCTTTGGGTTTAGTTTTAGTCTTCATAAAAGACTAAAGGTTAGTCTTTAAAAGATTTTGGTTTATTCTTCATAAAAATTGTTATGATCAGATGCTTAACCCAGAGACAAGCAGGCTAGATACATGAAGCTAAGTTTATGATTAAATTTATTCTTGAAGTCTTACGGGACCAAAAAAAAAAGGTTACTGCCATTACTGAACTCTACAGAGGCCTTTCTTGAGTCTGACATTATTCACTATCTCTATTAATAGAGTAAATTGCAACTAAAATTTGCATTGTAAGATTCACAGACTGGAATCTAAAAAGCAATAAAATGAGAAATGAGTCCAAAGCATAGAAGAGGAAATTCAATGGAGGTGATTACAAAGGGTCTAAACTAAGGAAGAAACAAGCATCCTTATAATAAAAGGATATCTGAAAAAATGTTGCTAGGCATTAGCAAAAAGTAAATGGGAATTTGTGAAAAATATGTGGATGCCATGATGCTTTTGTAAAATTAAAAGAATAGAGCACAAATGTTATTTTGTAATAGAGGAGTGGAAGTGTGGTAAGTCATTCATCTACCACATATAAATTACCTTTCTCTACTCAGAGCAAGTGAGACCTCAGTTGCAATATTGATCCTAGCATTGGGTTCTTCACCTCAAGCAAAAATATAGAAGAATTCAAAAACAAGAACAGTTTAGGAATTTAGAAAACATGATTTCTTAGGAAAAAAAGTAGTAATAATTGATAGATAGGTATTTGCATTTCCATAAAGAAACACACTGATGTATGATAATGCTTCAAAATAATATATTATTATACAAATTATCGTAACAAACATCATCCATGTCTACCACAGCAGGACAAAACAAAAGTAATCCACACAACTTTCAGGGAGATTTAGGCTGTGTATCAAGAAAGCTAGACTGCCACTTTCACCATAGCTACGTGCTTGACTAATGAAGGACTGATAAATCTTAATACCGGGGTTTTTAAGAAGCAGGACAGGTAAAATGTGGCCAAAAATAGAATAGAAATAAGAGAAATAGAAATAATAATAAGAGCAGTGGAATATCTGACCTGACTGGATCATTTCATTCTAATATTTCTGTGATGCTACAGATAAGATGCAATATTATTGCTGTATTGCATCTAATCTTGAGCACCAGAACGGAACTTTATGATTTTATCAAGCAAAGAATTTTGAATGTTCTTGGCAAACACATGTATGCAGGAAGACATTTTATTTATTTCTTCCCATTTCTGGAAGAAGAAAAGAAATGACATAATTATTGATTAAGGAGCAACATATTTTCAGGTTTTCTAATGCAGAGAATAGGAAGCTGTACAAGACGTTACTGTATTTGAAAAGCAGAGGGAAACACAAAGGACTCTCAGAAAATAAGATCAAATACATATGAACAACTCACTAATCTTTCTTCCTCTGATGTACCTTAAAGTGATAAAGAAAAGAAATAGAAAAGTCTATTCTTGTCTAGCTATTTTCTATCCCGTATCCCCCATCTGCTGAGATTGACTTGTAGGAATTTGCAGTGTAGAGCACTTTGTAAAAGTGTGGACTCCACATGTGCAGTAGAGCAGCACAAGCAAGGATTTTGCTTCCCTGACTCTTCCACATCAAGGCTCCCTTGTATTCTTCCAGCTACCTGTCCTCCCTCACATATAGTGTCACTTTTGATACTGTGTAGAAGGAGCTGAAAAAAACTGCGGCTGAGAGTTGAGGTACCCTTCATTCCCTATTACTGCCAGTGGAGTTTAAGCAATTAGTTTTCCTGTGATAAATCTGATTTTTTTTCTTGGCCCTGCGTCTTTGGCGTGGTGGAAAAAATATACTCACATTTCACTTCTCCACTTTCTGTATCCCTTCCCAATATTCTGATGATGAAACTTGTTTTGGCCATTCCATGCTGTGGTTGCACTTGAACTGGCAGCTGGGTGAAATTGCTCTTGGTGAGGCGTCCATCTTTTCACTGCTGTACTTCAGTCTTCCGGGGAGCTGATGTGTTACCAAATGACACATTAGAGTTCCCCAGATACCTGTATCTGTAAACCTCTAGGCCATGTGTAAATGAATTTTTACTCAGACTAATGATGCTAATGCATGTTATAATAATAACATGTGAAATGTGTGACAAGAATTCGAAAAACTTAAGTAGAACAATCCCTCAGCTCCTTCAGCATGTACAATGATAATAGCTGTAATATTGAGAAAGCATGCAACTGTCTCATTAGAACAGAGGAATAGTGATGTCATGTTTTTTAATTTTGTTTATCACTTAGTCATTTCTTTGAACTGTGTCCTGGACACTTTGCTTAGCTTGTTCTCATATTCCTTCTACTCATTTTTACCAGAAATTGATTTTATAGTAAAGAGGTTTCATTTACTAAACTGTAACCAGTAAGAAACTTTTGAGTCTAAATTTTCGGTTTATCTTAGTTTGTTCTAAAATGCAGGGCATTTTCAAGATTCTAGTTCCAAAATTTGAATATATCCAAAATTCAGGACATTTGGGTCTGTGGATTTGATTTAGATTAAATTATAATTATATCTATGATCGAAGTATCCAGAAATATCATCTACAGCATGCTGAACACTTACAACTTTATAGTCCTCCTGATGTTGGGGTACCTCGTTTCCTGCTTCTATTATTTCTGTAGCATGCAGTTGCTGTGGAGGTGAAGCTCTTGACTATACCACACAAAGGCTCAAACTACACATACCAAATATCTTGAGATCTAGGAATGACAGAAATGTCATTTTCAGGAGTATCAGGTAGAGGTCCAGTAAGCTGTATCCAGATACAAATACCTCATATATCTTTGGATTTGTTCACATCTAAATCCAGCAAACACAACTGATCAAAAGCAGTGGGTAGTACTGTAAAAACTAATTTGCACAAGTTCAAAATCAGGATTGCTATTTTCTTCACATGTTGTGATGCTCACTGTCTTAAGGGCAATGCTAGAGCCAGATGAACATAACTGCATTGGTTCTAAACCAGAGCTGCTCTGCATGAGATCAGTAATAAGAACTACCAGACACAAGGCTGCAGTAGGATAGCTAGAATTTGCATTTAATATCAAAGGGGTTTTAATTGAAGTATATATATCTATTTTAATAACTCTTGCTGAACGTATCCTGCATTAAGTGTCAGGATATTGAATCAGCACTCCACATAAAATGAGATGTAATACATCACAAAAAAGATATTTGAAAGTAGAGGAAAAAAATCATAAAGGTAAGATGAGATTTTCAAAAACTTGAAGGTCTCCGATTACCCTGAAATCAATATTAAAGCATTCAATGACTTTTACAGAAGCAGGTTAAGTACAATGCTGTTCACGTTTGTAATTCCCACTCATAAGTATTTTTTATATATTGAAGGATAAAGAAACATAATATGCTAAATGGCTATTGAGTTCCTCCAGGGTTTTCTTAGATTTCATTTACAAAGTATACGAGTACGTGTGGCTACAAAATGTTTGCTGCATCCAACCTATTTGCCTGGTGCTTGATAGCAGTGTAATTGAAATGGTAGCCAAATAGATAATTAAAGCCTTTCACATAACTGAGGTGCTTTTCAATAAATTTCTCTTCTACTTGAAAAGTGCATTTTCAATAAAATATTTCTAACTTCAAACTTGCTTTAAGAGTAAATATTGCTGAATTACACAGTGATTTTCTAAGACAGACAGGCAGACATATGCTTACATAACCCTTCATGACAAAACTTTTCAAGTGCAGAAAACATTTAAAGCAGCAATTATAAAAAACCTGGGAAAAAAAAAAAACACGAACAAACAAACCAACCAACCCATAATCAAGCACTACAGATCAGGCCATGTAGAGCTGTGTATTTCCAGCGGCACCACCTGCAGCACAGATAACTGTCTAAGAGATACTTACTGACATAGCTGGCAGGGCAGTGTTGGTAATAATAATACCTTCTATAGTAGCATTGTTCAAAACGTGTTAGGTAATTACATAGTATGGACATGAGTGTAGAGACAATCTCTGAGATTTTAGCTTTCATTATTCTGAATGGCACTCTGAGATTTAACAGAGCAAACTAGAATCATAGAATCGTTTTAGCTGGAAGAGAGACCTTTAAGATCATTGAGTCCAACCGTTAACCCGGCACTGCCAGGTCACCCCTAAATTATGTCCTTCGGCACCACATCCACACATCTTTTAAGTACCTCCAGGGACAGTGGATTCACTTCCCTAGGCAGCCTGTTCCAGTGCTTTACAACCCTTTGGGCAAAGAAAATTTTCCTAATATCCAACCTAAACCCCCTCTGGTGCAAATTGAGGCTTTTTCCTCTTGTCCTATCGCTTGTTACTTGGGACAAGAGACCAACCCCCCACCCCACTACAACCCCCTTTCAAGTAGTTGCAGAGAACAATAAGGTCTCTCCTGAGCCTCTGTTCCTCCAGGACAAGATGTAGTTTGGATATGATGTGAGGTGACAGGGAAGTACCACCAGAAAAAAGAGGATATTTTTCAGGAGGGAAAGGGAGTGGTGCCAAGTGACAACTTCTGCCTCCGTGGCAACAAAGCTGATGTAAAAATATATTGCACGTTCTATCCAAGGTAACATATAACTTATGTTATATCAAATTAGTTAATCCCATGCGAGAATAATTTAGTTTATCAAATGAGAGGCAGAAGTTAATTAGCAGGAGGACAAACTGTTGTACTGCCGACTTATGCCTGTGGAATATGGGTCACAAAACCAATCACATCTTGAGCAGATAAAATTATGATCATAAATAATAATCCATTCAATGCCCTTCACACAGGAGATATTACAGTCTCAGAGAATGTCAATAAAATAATTGAGTTTGAACAAAAACAGGGTAAAATTTCAACAGAAAACCGCAGACAGAATTAGACAAGATCTGATTATAAAGTTTCAATGGAAATACGAATCTGATTAACTACAGTGTAACATTAAGCTCCAAGTATCAACTGTAATTGTCTTTTGAAACTTTCTGTGGATTGGGGAAGCAAACAAGGAGAAATTTAGTTAAAAGAATAAAAAATAGCAGAAATCAAAATAGAACAAGAAAATTATTCCGTCAGCCTAGAATGATATTGCACCTATACTACTATCCTATTCCTAAAGAATGTAGAATAATCCTGGTTTTCTCAAATCTGATTTTGGTCTGCAGAGGATACCTCTTGGCAATGGCTAAAAACACATAGAAAATGAGGACTGTACAAGTCATTGAAAAAGTGCAGAGGCAAACCATTAGGACTACCTTAACACACATTTTGGTCAATACCCTGCAATGTAATCCGCTTCTACTTGAGGAAGTACCTAGAGCTGCTGCTGCTGCAATCTAGTATCAAAGGACTTTGGGGTCTGTTCTGTTGTTCTGCATCATGAGATAGGAATATAGCTCCTCCTGACAGAACATGCCTTTTTTTGCCTCAGTCCTACTTTTGCAAGTAATAAAGTCCATTAGAAGATTATTTTTAATGCCCCTGTGTTTTCCCAGAGTATTATTTTTTTCTAACCATGGTGGCACACTAAACAAATTTTCCACTCCTATAAATCCACTACACCTATACAAAAAAATAACAATTTTTTTTTTCAGTTACAAGTAATATACAGAAATTTGAAAAACTAAACTAAATATAGACTCATACTCAATAGGTTTAATTGATCTTAATCCTATCGATATAAAATTTGCTATGTAATCATACCAACCTATCTTGTTATACTCACAGATTACTTTAATTAATCAAAATTCATATCCATAAAGTACTGAAAAAGAGAAGACCAAGAGCACCTATGTTCAAGCAGAACCCCAAAAAAAAAGATTTGACATTTAGTGTCTTATTTTTGACATCAATACTGAAAAAAGTATTTCAGGATTGTACTATCCTGTTAGTATGCTGCAGTTATAAGGCAAAAAAAGCTTTGGCCCCGTGTATTATTTTGGCACAATTAGGCAAGACTTATTAAAAGAAGATCTGCTTTTATTAGGAGCAATAATGGTTGTATTTTCCCTGTTTAAGATTGAAATATACTAACGTTCTTTTATCTGAGACATTACTTTTAAAGTCATGTTAAAAAATTCTATAAAATTGTTTACCACTACAGAGCTGTTGTATTTCATTGATAGCTGAGGTAATTTTTGATTATCAATTTGGTAAGTATTTTGAGAAAAAAAAAAGTTGTTGAATAAAGATACTATTGATATACTTATTTTGAAAGACCATGTAATACAACTTTATAAAGCCATGTAAATTTGAGGTGAGTAGCTATTAGGTCATCTGGTTTAGTTCAGCCACAAATAACTTGAATGAGTTTTGCATTATATCTATTGGGTCCCTTGGGAAATTTTTCTGCAGATATAAGTTTCAATTACGGAAATTGTATCCTGATTGTCAAACTAAATTTTCCTTCACTCGGTTTCATCTTGGTTCCCTCTCTTAAGTTCTTGGGTCTAACCAAGGTACTTAATGTCTTAATTACATTTTTCTTTTCTATTCCAGAAAGACAAAGGTAAAACTTGAACCCTTCTTGGTAAGGATGAAAAATGAATAGAGAACAGGAGGAAACCAGTGCACCAAAAGCTTCAGCAACTGTTTTGAAAAGAAGCGATAAACCATCAATAAACTGAGTGCAGGTAGGCAACATTAAAAGCAGGGGATTACAGTTAAATGTTGTTGAGACAGCAATCTGAAAGGCAAATATACTTCTACCTAATTGTCCTTCAGCTACATGTCACTGGTGACTAGACCTTGATCTGTATTTCCAGAAGCCAGCTACGAAAAAGTTGGAATATGAGAAATAATAAGTTATCCCAGTGTTTTGTCTTCTCCAGTAGGTGTTTAACAATGCTGCTTGTAACTAAAGTAATTTTCCATGCATCTTCTGATACATTATTTTTATTTTCTAGAGAATCATCTTGCTCTCTTTCTCTCTTACCTGTCTAGCTTATCAGTCCTTACTGTTTACTAGTTTAAAATGATGAACTTCTTTCTATCATGTTAACAGTGCAACTCTGGTTTCATCAAAGCATGAGAGGTGTATGTAAGGGTTTCTGCTATTCAGAATCTTAAGTGCTTTTCCAGGTGAGATGGTTTATAAATGAAGTTTAATTATTATTGAAACATATTTGTAGAAAGGCCTAAAACATGTTGTCTTTCTGTAAAAATTCTCAGATTTCCCTGGTTTTTTTTATCCTCCATACAGCATTGCAAGAATTAGTTTTCTTCCTGTCCCTGGATCTCCTCAGGCTTTTCTGCTTGCAAGCCTGCACTCTTATATTGAATACCTAAGTTTTGTCTTCTTTCTTTTTAAGTGTATTAAACTGCATTTTTCCAGGGTGAGTTAAGTATCTTAATTCAGTTAAGTGGTCCCTCAGAGGTCAATGACCATATTTTCAAAAGAGCTCAGGTCTCAAATAGGCATCAACATGAATTGTCTAGATTTTTATAAGTACTCATGGAGCCAAAGTTTACGATTATCTTCTTAGTGGAACTCGAGGTTTTTTGATAATCCTATCTTAATGACAATTTTTAGATCACTCTGTTCTATACACTAGCAATTCCAGAGTATTTTCTGTCTCCTAAGTTTTGACTTCGACTTGCATTGTATGTACAAAACCACAAAATTAGTCTTGAACCATGTGCTTTATTCCCTTTGTCAAATATGCTATTGGTATACTAAACAAAGCCGTCTCCAAACTGTTTCTTCAGTCTTTCTTCTTTATTTTAAGCATTACCACTTACTCTCTACTTTTGGTTATAGTGTTGTGGTTGTGTTAAATCCGAGGCTAAAGCAGCGCTATCCAGTTGGCCACAAGACCTTTTTAAATTCAGTCCATCTAATGCCAACTGCTTCTACAGTTTCCTAAATATCCCATTCTTTCCTTAATGCTCAGTATGTCTTAAATTAGTATTTATACCAATCACCCAAAAGGAAGCATCAAGAACTGCCGGAGACAAAATCCATCTCAGGATGCACCTGTTCCTAATGATGTTATTTTATATCAAATAATGGAATTTGATAAGACTGGATCCAGATCCTGGCATATTTGATTTGATTCACACAATATTTCTTTTTAAAAACCAGTTATGTCTAATTACAATTTAGGAAGCAGAAGCCATTGCTTTTATGTTTAAAGAAATAAGGCACTTGACTGTTAAATTTCAGTGGCTGCTCACTGTGGACTTTGTGTTGATCTGCCAACATATCATTTCAGGGGCTTTTCCTTAAGCGATAGCAAAGGGATTTTATATAACGGTGCAGCAAAAAACCTAAACAACCCTGATTAAGTGTGGGTAGTGAAAGTGCTTGGGTTCAGACAGTCCCGCAACAGTGAAGCCAAGTATTTGCTGTGATGTTACACTGGAACGGAGTACAGCAGCTTCATGACGTAAATGTCACTAAGTGGTTACAAGGAGTGTTAGTTGCCTTCTTGAAGCTGGAATCAAAATGCTTAGTGGTCCCACCGATAAAGAACTTGGGATTTGTGTTCTGCCAGATCTTCTTGGGCACAGAAGAGTTGTGCTGGGGAACATGACAGGAAGAAATCTGTGTTTACACATCCGGAGTTTTCAAAATTGTGTTTGGCCTGAACCAATTCTTCAAGTCACTGTAATTGGGGAAGAGAACTTCAGTGTAATTTGCTGTGATTCACCTGCTTCCTTCAAAGTCTTTTCACTTTCAAAATGAGAAAAATAATTATCCTAACATCTTGTATAACATTATGGCACAGTATTTATCAAGTTGTACTGCAACTCAGGTGACTTAAGTTCCCATTTATAATGTGACCATCCTTATTTCCTTGAGTTTAAGCCTTGCTCTATACCCTTATAAGCTGTGTCCAGTTTGCTCATCTACAAATGGATTTTATGTTAATTGAGCTGGGAAGCCAAAGATAGTCGGAAAATGAAGAAGGCTACATCACTCCTTTGGGTACTTTTGGTAAGAGAACCTAGGATGGTGTATG
Source organism: Baryphthengus martii (assembly GCA_013396935.1). NCBI lineage: Eukaryota > Metazoa > Chordata > Aves > Coraciiformes > Momotidae > Baryphthengus > Baryphthengus martii. Next base: position 67,480 of record VWZK01016143.1, read on the forward strand.
GCTCTCTGAACATAGATGAACTTTGACTACATGCATTGTGGCAGACCATACCTTCAAAGGACTGAAAGTACATTAGTTGTCACGGTATCATACTATCCTGTAATCTAGTTAAATAACTTTATCACCACTTTTCTTTAGCTGAGGAAACTGAGATAGCAATAAGCAATTTATAGGCTCATAGTTTCCTATAAAAAGTCACAGATTTCAAATCACATGTGGATATTGTGCCCACATTCTGTTTATTAGATAGCGGATAGGTTTGAAATAATCATGAAAGTAACATTTTTCCATCCTTTACGGATTCTCCCTAGTTTGCTGCACATGAATCTAAATAAGGTCTCAAACCCAGAATTCCAAAGTGCACATAAGAAGTAGAAAGTATCTGACAAATGAATTCTACTTGTGTATTTATTTGACCTTGGTAATAATTCTGGCTATTTAAATGACTTAAACTCAAGGCAATAGTAATATGCCTTGACTGGTTATAACTGTGGATATATAAAGGGTTAACTTAGAAATGTAGTAAAATATATCAGTCCTTCACTGTGATGTCAGATAATGCAGCAGACAAGAATCAATACATATCAATACATTATAATGCATTTTTATATTGAAATAATTTGTTTTCCTTCTATCTGGGACAGTTTCATTTTGGCAAGCCAGCCAGGAATCTGCAGAAGAATATGTGCAGAGGATAACAAGATGAAGCAATGGCATTTTTTTTCCCTCCACCTCCATCTAACCTCGTGTATCTGAATGCAAGACTTTTCTGTATCATTTAGCACTGCTCAAAGCCCTGGAAATTGTGTGTAGTGACTTTGAACAGAGATACCCTCTAGTGGTTACGTTTTCAATACAAAACGGATATAATTTGCTCCTGAGAATGGAGTATTTACTTAAGAACTAAAGAGATGAAAAGAGCGCTCTTTCTTTCCATTTGCCTCTCTATTGGCAAAGGGAAATAATCTTGGGTTTCTCTGATCTCTGACAAATTAATTGCATTCCTTCTTTATCACTTCAAGTACAACACTGAGCGACTTCATAGTCTCTTGGCTCTGTTCTGGACAGATATTGCAAAATTTAGTCTCCTGAAACAGATGTACAGTCACCTTTTGGCCTATTTTCTGTGAAAATATTTCATGAAAATGTTTTTGCCTTCGTTTCCTTCAATGTCAATACAGAGATGATCGGATATAAATTATTGCAGAAATGTTTTCTGCAGTATGAGCAAAGGGCTCACATCCAGGACACTGGATTTTGCTCCCAGGTTTGTTGTTGAGTTTCACTTTTGACTAGACATTTGAAGATTGCACGCCTCAGTTTGAAATAGGTGCAATAATCACTGCTTCACTTACAGCATTTTGCCAAGCACCGGTTATAGATTTGTTAAATCTGTTAAGCTTGAGCAGAAAGAAGTACAGATCCACACCAACGCCTATCGAGAAATGAGGTTTTATGAAGAACTGTAGTCAGGGATCCTTTTTAGAACATGCATATTCCTGAAATTGTCAGAGCATCTTATCCATCTCTGCTACTTATATGGGCAATTTGGGCCTCTCTTACCCTGACTGACAGAAATTGTATCAACTTTCAGCAGTGCCTGAAAGAGAGAAAAAAAAGTAGTTGCAATGCTGTATCTTCAACAAACACGTTAAAAAAAGTTATCATAGAAAACTAAATATCCACAGGTCGTTGGGTGGCCAATGCACCCCGACACTCAATGCCCTGCAGATACTGTAAGGTAATTTGATTAAAATAATGTTTCACTGACTTCAGTGTTCTACAAGTACCATATACATATTCACTTAAAGAAGTCTACATTCTACATGTAACTATTGGTTACCTGGTTGATCTTGTCTGCATGTGAAAAAAAATGCAGAAACTCCTAATTTACAATTTTGGATGATCCAGAGATATCATCAGAAATAAGTTGTTTGTCTATTCATAAAGTTTGACAGGAAGAAATAAAAATATGGGGGAATGGAAGGAGGGAATATTTTCTATTGAAATGGAACCAAAAATATCAGCCGGGCCTCTTTGTACAAGGCAAACAACAAAAATATGACAACTCAGCTTCTTGTTTGGAAAAGTAACCTAGAGCTGGTTATAGATTAGGTGTAGATTAACTAATAATAATAAAACAAAACAATGCAAATCATGAAATTATGCTTATTTTTAAAGTGCAATAACTATTTTTAGAAGAATTATTCTCTTCTTGACCATCCTATTGATGGGTGCATATGTTTATTTGACCTGCGACTTCACGCATTCTGAAGGTCTGAGGTACTGTATGTGCCTCTTTATTGTTAATTAAGTATAATTACCTATCAAATTAGGACCTGAGGAATCAAAAGGAGTTAATATGATGTTTAGTGATTCTTTGATATACGGTATTGTCATGGTTTAGGGTCAGGGCCATCTGCTAGACCTGTACAAAGTTTCCCTGAACTTCTACCCAGTGTTAGTACTGTCTTAACATGTACAAATGAGAAGGTGGCCATAGTTAAAGAGTGGCCCATTAGGGTAAATCGTTTGGGGTTTTTTTCCTTCGGCCTTAGGTGGCACAAAACTGTAGGAGATACAAAACTAGACATAATTTTCAGTCAAGGTGGTAACCTCCATGAGAGAGCTGAGTGTCGTAACAAGTTTTAAGCACTGCAGATGAATCTGTTTGACGTCAGTTGTTATATTGCTCTGGATGGTAGAAAGTATTCTTCACTGTTTTACAGAAGTCTGAAAGATATTCTGTGAAAGAAATTTCTGTGTTCGATATATTCACAGATTCACAGAATGGTAGGGGTTGGAAGGGACCTCTTCAGCTTTTTACAGTCTTCGATTTCATTCTTCATGTCCATCAGGTTCCTGAAGAACATCAATTAGGGTGAAAACCCTAACGGGGGAAACCCATTATAGCAGGCCTGTCTTAGGTAAAATACTCCATTACAAAAGCTGCTTTGCATTGATTGTGCAATGTAGTGAGATCATTCTTCGTATTTTCATAAAATGTTGGCGCTGACCTCCACTTTATGAGGCAATATGGAAGGTAAGTGTAGAGTGATCAGAAAATGCCATCATATGCCAACTCCATGAGCACTAAGCCAACTGGTATAAGCCAGCATTAGCCCAGAAGCCATACAAGTATGGTGCTAAGCCTACACTAGTAAGGCCTACTGAGAGGCTACAGAGTTGGTATGTGGCTTATACTTTTCTAAAATATGAATGAAGCCTTTTCTGCAATGGCTTAAAAGCCTCCAAATATATAAGTCTGTTAAAATACTTTTAGATACTTTAAAACCTTTAAAATGCTCAGGAGGAAAATACGTATTTGAGACTCCAGACGGAGGTTCTGGCATTGGAAAGATGGGCTGTAGCTCCTGCTGCAAAGACTGGTTTAGGAGGAGTGCCCTTAGAAGCCTTCACTTTATTTGACAATCTCTTCTCAGCTCCATTCTATCTATGGATCTCAGATCTTCCCTCTTAATCCAACCCTAACCTTTTTTTCCTGGGAAAATATTGACTCAGTCTTCAGCTAGGTTTAGGTTTAGGATTAGGGCTTGGATTGAGAGAGAGAGCCAAGAGCACCAGCTGAAGTCAGGGGCACAAAAGGGGCTTCCAAAGGACATTTCACTTTGCAGCTGACCCCTTCTTTTGACATTCACTTTTCAGTTCTGATCCAGTTGAAGCTCTGTGCTTCTGATTGTTCTCAACTGTAACCCTACCTCTAACTCAAACCCTAACCCTAGAGCTAAAGGTATAGCAGGTTTTATTTATTAACTATCTCAGGGTTTCCCCAATTTGTTCTTTGTGTGAAGGGAAAGGGTGAATGGGGAGGACAGATCACTTTGTGACTTGGCAACAGATGTCTCTCCCCATGCACCACAGGGGAAGCCAAGATCTATCATCCGGCATTTGGGATCCTGTGGCAGGTGCTTAACACTTGGATGTTTGACTGTGTAGTGGGCAGGTAGATAAGCCTGTTATAGGAATGCAGGTATCTGAGGCCTTTGTGAATTCACACCCCAACGAGAATGCAGTTCATTTCAGATAGGCCACCTGAATTACCTTCTTGTAAGCGCTACTGGCGTCCCTGACATTGAAAAACGTGGTTGGGATTCAGTAGTGTGGTTTTAGAGATGAAATATTCCCAGTTTCATTACATACTTCCAGGTGTCCAGTTACTAACAAGTTCTTTAATATATTAAGACCTTAACTCTGTCAGGTATAAATCTGAGCTACATTTCTTCTTCTTTTTTTTTTTTTTTTCATTTTTATTTGAATTTTATCAGAATTATTCCAGATTTCTAACAACATTATCCCTTGCAAAAAGGTAATATGTTCTTATAAAAGCCTTTTAAATATGATTCATTTAAAAACTATGATATTAAAACTCTGACCGGGTAGTTTAGTGTTGCTTTTGCATGGGAAACATATTCCCTCATTTTATTACCAAGACACGACTGGAAAAAAAACCCACTTTATAAAAAACGTAATTAATTGCACACTTTAAAGGTCAGCATTAATAAAAATCAACATGTAGATTAGTAAGCCTGTAGAGAAAATAATTAGTGATACTTTCAGGTGTTGTTAAAATCAAATATATTAAAATGCAAGAATCATGCATTTTGTCTGAAAGATACAGCAGATTCCTTGTCCCTTATGACAGAGGAAGGACCTTCAGCCACTTAATTTGGCTACCTCACAATTTGAATTATGAGATAATAGAGAAAAATCACAAATTTTAGTCATTGTAGTTGCTCACCAGGTATCCTTCAATGTTTCATCAGAATAATCAGTTTTTACAGGATTATTATGTAAGTGTCACTAGAAGACATGGTAATGTGGTATATGGTAATAGTATAGGAAATGGCAGAAACATCATTAGAACCTAACTTGTCTGTTAAGAGGGAACTCAGAATAGCTAATTATTCCAAATCAAAATCTTTGTTAAAATTAATCTCTTCGTTTTCCTACTGTCTCGAATATTTCAGGTCTACCTACTCAATTTTTCTCCCTTTCTTTTGTTCTGTAATGGAAATAAGCTGTTAGATGTCTACAGATGATTTCATTTATTGTTGACTCAGAGTAAGAATCTCATACACTTAATCTGTGAGTAGTCCCAGAAGTCAAAATATGAGGAGTTTAGGTATAGCAAAGATTTCCAAAGTAACATAATCCCGAAATACATTGGCCCTGAGTCTTATTTACATAAAGACCCCTTTACACATTCTGGCCGCAGAAAGGAACCCTAATGTGTATTTAAATAAAATTTATGCCCACTCAAAGATTTTTTATGCTGCCAGAACTGTGTAAAAGAAAATCGGGTCGACTACATGAGAGCTGTTGTTTTTTCTTTCAACTGTTTCACTGTGCATATTTAAAAGCATTTCTTTGTATCTTTGTTAATCCTACAGTATCCCATCCAGAAATGTTAAGCAATGACCACATACAAATCTAAGGTTTAAAAGGAAAACAATTTTTGGAGTTAAGATAGCGAAGAAAAGTCAGGATTATTCTGTTTTAAAGATAATAAAAGGTAGGTGCATTTTATGAAATGCAGCTAATTAAAAATGCCTTGCTAGGTTTTCCTTTTAGTATTCTGAGAAGCTTTGACGGGGCGTGCTAAATATGAGGAAGGTTGGTTTTGGAGACGGTTGCAAAACGGATCAACTGAAAGATGGATGGCAGACAACCAAACCTGTGACCAACCTTATCTGTAGGGCAGTTATATCTGTTTCACAATGAAAAATGAAAATCAGAATGAGTCATGTTAAGTACTATGTGTAGGATGAGCGTTCATTTCTCTCTAAGTAAAGATGTTACGGAGGCAAATTTGTAAGGACTCTTAGATTTTCTCTGATAAGATACGCTGGAAATTATGTTGAAAGGAGACATCCAGTGAATTGCTTTCAAGCTGTAGTACCTCTGACCTTTAGAATTAGTTGTGGATAAATGATGACATTTGTGTTTGACTATGGCCCAGTTCCTGGGCAAGTTGCACGTAGCCCAAGTTCAAGGATTTGTATTGCTCCCCTAAGAGTCCTTTCTCTAGACCTCTTACCTGAAGTTCTGGCCTTGGCCTTGCCCCATTTTAAATTTGCTTTTCCTTACTTTTATGCCAAGATTCCTATGGATTCCAGCCTTTCCCTCTGCAGTAAAACCCTTTTGATTTCATTCTGAGTGGAACCTGAAGCCATAGAAAACAGAAGACAGCTCACGTCTTTAAGGAGAAACTTTTTTTTTTCTGAATTAATTTATCTCTAAATGCCGTGGGTTCCATGTCCGTGTTATCTTGAAATTTCCCTGTTATTATCTGAAGTCTATAGGAACTGAGTCTTCAGTGCTCCTTGGCAGCATTCTTGTGCGTTGGGATTACTTCAGTCAGCTCCCCAAGCATTGGCAGTAAAGTGCCGGGTCCTGTTGGTAACCTTGATTTGTAACCCTGTTGGAAAGAGCTCAAAACTCTGACTCTGCCCTCTTTTTTTTATCCACTCTTCCTGTCTTGACTTTTGCTTTCCCCTAATCACTCATAACTCCTAAGACCCTGTGGATGCACCACAGAGCTAACAGACTGTCTGTTCTGGCAAGGACTCTTTTGGGACAACTAGCTGCCCATGAACATCAGCCAAGTTTGGACACAAAGGAAAGTTTTATCCAGCCACTGAAGTGGACAACTTAGTTTCCTGGATTCAGGTTTATACCTGAAAGTGAGTATGTGGGTTTTTAAACTTGTTGGTGGCTTGTGTTCATCTATTTAACCATCCAAAGATGTGGTAAAAATTAGGTACTTAATCTCGTTATCCTGCCTGTATTTTCTTCTGACCTCATACTAGAAGTCTCACAGCACCGAGTGAAAAATAGGTGCCATTGATTATCATAAAAACAATGTGGAAACTTTGCCTCTTAGTACAAATTATTTCTATCTTCACAGACAGATTCACAGAGAAAAAAAAATGCTGAAATGTCTTGGAAGAAAGCCAAATGGCAGTGTGAGGTGGAAGAAAATGATTAATAGTCAGACCAAGAGCAAAATATTCAGACATAGTTATTAAAAATTAGGTAGCTTTATGTGTACGTGTAAATCAGGAATATATAAAATGTAGAATCCTTTTCCTCTATCATTTGAGATTTTACTATATTTTGCTTAATATGTCTATTTTATTTTCCTGTCTCCATTTGATCATTTGTATACAATCTTTCTTTACTCTGCATGTCCTCTATTTCTTTAGTTTTCTTGAACTTTATTCCATTTTAATCAGCAACTTCGTTCAAACCCACAATACGTTAAAAGCCATTTAACATGTGATAGAGTTGTCACAAAGGAGTGAATAGTTCTCAAATGTTGGCTAGAAGTTCACAAGCCATATCCACCATGGCAATTCTCTCTTTATCTGAGAGAAGTTATAAAGACCTAGGGTTGAGTGGCTGAGGAGCCTGCGTTCCCATACTGATCTAATGTAGTTTATAAAATTCCTGAAACTTAGTGAAATGTTTCAGATAAACTGATACTGCTCTTACTATACTTTTTTCTAGAACAAAAATGTCCTGATAGACTTTCTTATACTTTAGTTTTAGTTATTTTGGAAATCATTCAGCAAAGCATATCTAGCTTATTAAATATTACAGAAGTAGAGTCTGTATGCATAAGAATTTTGACTGATGGGTGGAAATGAGTTTTCTACTATTGATCAGATCAAAATTTGTCCCTAGGATATTTAACTCTTTTTTTCAGTGCATTTCATAATGCTTTTCTGAATGATCTTGCATTATTCTCACTTTTGCACAGGCAAAACTGAGACACATAAACGATAACTCGTTGCTCTCTCAGTGCCTTGGGAGTCACAAATCCAGAGATGGTTGGGTCTGCAGATTCTCTCCTTGCTTCAAATCCACCGGGCTATATTGCAGAATTCTCCCTTGTCAGTCACACAGAAAATATAAATAACCAACAGACCTACCAGAGCAATGCTGAGGTGGTTATGGATTTCTTCTGGTTCAGTGAAATAATGGATGCCACACCCAATACTGAATGAGCTATGGAAGTCTGGAAACAGCAGCAGAGCGAAAATCAGAGTACTGAAGATTTGAGCGTGAACATAGAATCATAGAATCATAAACCAGTCTGCTTAGTCTTCAGAATTACTTATCATTTGTAATTTTCTAAGCAGATATTAAAAAAATAGAGCTTAAAGAAAGACGCATTATACTGTATCCGCTGCATAACTGCAGGACTGCAAGCACTATATAATGCAAACAAAGCCTTCCCAGACCCAAACAAAATCTTCTTCCAAGGCACAAAGGTAATTGGTATAACAGCTTCACGTTTCTAGAAGGAAAGGTGCTTTCTTAGCACAACAGGTGAACTCAGCTGAAATCGTACCGCAGTTCTAGCAAGTTAGCTTGTTTACAGTGTGTTTGTTCTGATGCTAAAACTGAATTGTCACTTTATGGCAACAGTTGAGAGTGTACATAGGTTATAGTAGAGCAAAATTTCTTCCTTATGCTTGGAGAACAGTAAAGACAGTATCAAAATACTTGAGAACATAAAACTTCACAAGACAAGGTAAAATAATGAGGATCTTATCTGAACTAAACAGAAGTGGATAGAGAGACTATACAGCAATTTAGGCCCTAAGTCCCTCACTGTTTTGGTAACTATGCCTGGCTAGCTCTCTGCAAGCCAGACTTGCATACATAGGCAGCAGCTGCAGAAGGGAAGGCCTGCAAATTCATGCAGACAGGAGGTGGATGATGGGAGACTTCTGTGTGCAGGATCAAGTTTGCTAATCTGGTTCACTGTGCCAAACTGCTGAAACTGTGATGGATTCAGAACCCTTTCAGCATGCTTTTGGAGACCTGAATGCTCATTACCTTCTACTATAAATGCACCGGTTTACTGGGGTAAAGATCTTTCGTGATATTGAGCAGAACCAGAACTCCGATCCCTTATGACAATGTTTATATATTTCCTATAAGGCATGTTTCCCCTTGTAGAACACACATCTCATTTTCCCCGATGAATGACATCACAGACCTTCATAAACATCTTTATTTTACAATAGCCCAGGTGTAGTCATTCACCTGAGTCAATAGATCTAGCACAATTAATTGAAAAAAATCTATAAATCGTGAACAGCTGCAGCTTTTTGGGGAAAAAAATACTTTATGGACACAGATCTATTGTCACCCCCTGCACAGTCACATTTTCACCTGCACACATAAACACACAGACACTCATCATTTTTGACTCTGTAGCCATTCTCAGTAGTGTTCATGCCATTTTAAACCACCTGTCAAAATAACCATTTAATTAGGTTAAGCTGTCTGGCTTTGTGAAAAGGTTTTACTGTACTCTGTTGTCCTTGCTATAAAATTAATAGTTTGACCAACTTCTGAGGGGACAGGTTTTTGCACTTGTGAAAGTCAAATTAAAGCCACCTTTGCCAAAAAGGATAAAAAAAAAAAAAAAAATATATCTTGGTGTCTGAAGCTTTGAAAGCAGCACTTCATTTATTATAATCTTTTTCTAGTTCCCAAGTACAAATTGCATAAAGAAATGGAACTGCAGCTGCAAAGAAGCCAGGACTGTAACACGTAGCACGTCACCTATGCAGTTACTGAGGTAGTTGCAAGACAATGAAGCCATCAAAGGACTTGTACTTTCCTTCAAACAACCTACTTGTCCAAGGAAGAAGGAGAGTCTCTTCACTTCACTGTGATCTTTCTTACACTTCACAGAATCACAGAATGGTAGGGGTCAGAAGGGACCTCTGGACATCATCTAGTCCAACCCGCCTGCAAAGGCAGATTCACCTAAAGCACGTTGCAGAGGATTGCAGATGGATTTTAAATCTCTCCAGAGAAGGAGACTCCACAGCCTGTCCAGGCAGCCCGTTCCAATGCTCTATCACCTTCACAGGAAAGAATTTTTTTCCTCACTTTCAGATGGAACTTCCTGTGTTTCAGTTTGTGCCTGTTGCCCCTTATCCTCTCACTGGGCACCACTGAAAAGAGTCAGACCCCATTCTCTTGACACTCACCCTTTAGATTTTGATAAGCATTGATAAGATCCCCTCTCAGTCTTCTCTAGGCTAAACAGCCAGGTCTCTCAGCCTTTCTTCATAAGACAGATGTTCCAGTTCCCTCATCATTTTTGTAGCCCTCCACTGGACTCTCTTCAGTAGTTCCCTGTCTTTCTTGAACTGGGGAGCCCAGAACTGGACAGAATATTCCAGATGTGGCCTCATTAGGACAGAGTAGAGTAAAAGAAGACCTGTGGGCCACATTCTTTTTAATGCACCTCAAGATACCATTGGTCTTCTTGGCCATAGGAGCACATTACTGGCTCACGGTTAACTTGCTGTCCACTAGGACTCTCATGTCCTTCTCCACAGAGCTGCTTTCCAGCAGGTTAACCCATGATCTGTAATAGTGCATGGAATTATTGCTCCTTAGGTGCAGGACCCTACACTTGCTCTTGTTGAACTTCATTAGCTTCTACTTGGGTAAGTCTCATTCCTGTGGCTGCCAAGGTAACTTTGTGCTGGTCTTGTGAATCCCAAGCTCCCTGCGTACTAGCTTAGCTGAGAGTTGAAAATACTCCAGTGATGCTGACCTGTCAGAATAACCATATTAGCCAAGTGACAGCACTCAAACTAAGGGGATGTCTAAGAAAAAAGGAGTGTTATTAGGCTGTGGTTACAACCTGGTAACTTCGAAGGAGCACAGGCTCCTGCCTGCAGAGGTAGGCTTATTTCAGTGGGAGCCATAATATCCAGATTCCCAAATCATTGATTCTACCTGGACCTGCCTGATTTCCTTCAGACTTGTGAGGTTCTAAAATATAATTGGAGAAAAGTTTTCATTTATTATAGTAGTTAATACTGATGTCACTTGCTAATACCCTTATTACAGCACTATGCTGAAGGTCTGTTTAGTATGTGGGCCAGGTTCTATAAACTTATTAAACAATTAAACTGATCCCTGAGGCTCTTGCAATCTAATTAAGACACAGTTATGAAAGAAACGGTCAAGTAAAGCTTACCTGACAGATTTTTGCATTTTATTTAATTTTTTTTACTAACTACTTACTTAAATGCATTGACTGGTAAGATTTTGACCTATAGATTTGTAATTTTTATAGTGTGTGGTATGAAATTTATTTTATCTGAATGACAGGACCTTCATTATGTTCCAAAAAAGCCCAACCAAAACCAAACCAAAACAATATTTTCTGCTAGTTATCCATGGATTTTTTTTTTCCTTTTCCTTGAAAAAAAACATCTTACTTTTACTTTTGGTTTGGTTTAACTGCTCACAACAGAGTGAATCATTTGGGATATGATGAATTAAATAGAGTTTATTAACTACAATTTTCAAAAATACAGTGCTCTGAAGTCTGCACACAGGAAGACTACCCAAAGGTGTACTCACCCTACAGTTGCAGTGATGTATAACTCAAGTCAGGCTCCAAAGCTATCTGAAAAGCATAATATATGAAATTTTGAAGTGTAACGTCTACTTCACCTTAAATATTGTCAATCTTCCGTGTAACTGTTAAATAAGCTATTTCTGATCAAACGTCTCCGGATTCTCTGGATGCAGTTTCACTGAGACCCTTCCTTTTTTTTTTCTCCAGCGTAAACCAGTCTCAATCCGCAGTTTGCAATTTACCTTCCAAAGTCAGCAGAAACTGGTTTTGAATAAACCAGTAAGCCACCTGCATTTTATTCTGCTGTTTTCTCTAAATTTGTATGAGATAAGTGAATTATGTCTTTATTTTCCAGACTCACATTACACTTCTACGTGTGACTTTCTTATAGCCTTTTTGGGTCTACAATGTTGGTCTAGCTAAGCAGAAGCTGAGATTTACCAAGAATGCTCTCTGGAATGACATGGCAGTGGCAACTCTGCAGTTTCTATATTCCTACCAGTTCTTTTTCCAATAACCAGAAAGAGGGATGCAAATAAATTATTATTTTTTTTTTATTTATTTTATTTTATGCATAAATCTACCTAGCTGCTATTGTTTTCCTGGATTGAAGTGGAGCTTTACTGCACCAAGTTGATTCCCTTGCTTTTAGGCCTGTACTTGCTTGTTTTATCTGTTGTACAATTGCTGAACTATTTCTGCTCTGCAGAGTATTATTTGTAGACTGCTGTGCTGGGACTTGCCGCTTTAGTATCCTTGTGTGCAGCTCCCAGGATTTCAATTCAAGACCCTCAAGCTACTAGCCTGGATTCTCCAGGTAGAGAGCTTTTGAACTCCCATTCTCAGGTCTTCTATTTCTTTTTTTTACTCTTAGAAATCAGAAAACACCAGCCAAAGTTCTATTTTCTTGCTACTCTTTTGCTGAATTTTGGTTTCAAAGTAAGCAACTTATTTCTAACATTGCGATACACTAGAAGTTTAATAAGTTCATCTTGCTTTTAGATAAATGTTGGGATTTTGATTAGAATCCCTTCAGAAACTGAGAGCTGTGCTGGAAAGAATGAACAAAACATGGATTGGTTAGGATGCTTTTCTAATATACTCTATTCTCAGCAGCTCAGCTCATCACATGACAAAGAACCCATGTTCTAAGGGCATTTTTTGTTCTGGCTTCCGACAGGGACAATTCACTACTTACCTAAGGGTGCACAAATATAAGATAGCAATTAGATTTAATACAGCTGAATTTTTGAAAGCAAGCAATCTAGCCTGTGCCTGAGCTACAGACTGAAACTCACTTTCCCTGCATCCCCTCTTCACTTGCCCAAACAATCAGCCCAGTGATGCGTAACCTTATTCATTTTGTAAAAACTCTGTGCTGGGTGGTATGATGACTCAATATCTTATTCTTGCTGCTCTTACATCCTAGCAGCTGTTGCACCACTGCTGATAAAATTTTGATTTTGTATTGGCTCCCGGTGTGATTGTTAATGCTTGTTCTTCATCAAAAATGCAAGGGATGTGAACAGTAATTGCATAGAGTTAAAAGGGGTTAATTGGGCACACAAGCTTCTCTTCAGGTTGTCCACTTGGCTGTAAAATCCAGTGTCACTGCAAAAACCCATCATCTCAGTGAAAATGCAGCTCTGTATAACATATAAAGCATACTGACATCATTTTGACAGGTAGAGTACTGTGCTAAGCCATTATTATTGTCATGCAGAAATTTTTATAAATATCTGCAAAGTTCTTAGCTCATTTTGTTAGTCATCCTTTTTACCACAGTGAAAGACAGTGAGAAAAAAAATTGCTTTCAGAGCATACAGCATATATTTTATAGTACAGTGAATGCAATCAAAAAAAACCCAAACAAACCCTGTATGTGTCTGTGTGTGCATGTGACAAAAAGATGGGGGAAGGAGGAGACAGAGTTTCTATGAATTCATTTGATTATCTGTAGATTCTTTTCTCTGTCACATTTGGTACAGCTCATTTTCACTCTATAGCTTCGCAGGAAAACAATGATCAGTGTCTGAAAATCACAAGGCGCTAAACAAGCAGCAGGCACAATCCTATATATATTTTTATATATATCTGTAGCTGTTGCTACCTGAAAAGTTTGCTTGAGCATTCAGCCTATAAAGGCTTCATGTCTTGATAACTCTCAAGTACCGTGACTGTTGGTGAAGAGTAGATGCCAACAATCCTCCTCTCAGTGTGAAAAACATCATGCTGCAAAACCATGTGAGTGAACTACTCTACTATGAGAGTGGAAGACTCAGCTTCTGACCAATATTATAAACTAAAAAAAATTCCATCTTTGGTGTCTCTTGGGGAAGAAAAAAGAAACAAGAATATATTATCTAATGATGCCTGAGGATTGGAGTGATTTTAAGGGATAGTAATACTTCCACATATTAGTTGTACAAGAAGTACGTCTTATTTTATTAAGTTTATAAACAATGGTACATAGAGTTCTTTGGGGAAGGAGGGATGGGACTGATTAACGTGTGCATATGGGTAAGCAGCTGAGCCCTGTTTGTTTATTCACATATTCATTTTCCCACCTGACAGCCAAACAGATGAAAAAGGAACATATAATATCCACAATATCTGCACATACAGTGTGGCTCAAGCTATTGGATGCACACAGGACTGCACCCTCTATGCACGTTAAAAAAGCTTGCAATGTAGTTACAAAAGCTCTTTGCTAATGAATTCTGTACTGGTGTTAACTACCCACTGAAAACTTCTAGTATTTGATGTTCTTTAGAGGGACAAAACAAGCTGATCATCCTGTTTTTAGCACATTTTCAACCACGTGTTCTCATGAAAGTGTCCATCTCTGTTTTGATAAAAAACATCCACAGAAGGGATTTGAACCAGAATATTCACACTGACAAAGTTTTGTTGATGCAGATTTCTTTAATACAAACAAAGCCTTAGTAACTTAGGACATTTAGTTCCATCCAACGTAAAAATAAGTCTATGTCCTTTTCATAAACTAATTTACAATATTTTGAAGCAGAAAATGCTAGGCACGTTAACATTACCCACACATGTGCTATATATTTTTTTACTTGAAGAAATCATGATATAAACAATAATTCCTTGGAGGAAGCCCTTCTTGCTTCACTGTATGTTCGATTTTTATGTTAACAGGCGTTGGCATATGTATCAGCAGGGAGATAGGGAGATACAACTCATAATAGCAGCCAGTGCCATTTTACACACTTCTTTTAAGCCAGCACTTTCTGAATATTTTAGAAAGAATGATTAAAGCTCACAGCCTCCTGGCGCTTATCGTGAAGTACCAGCCACCTATCACACAGATGAACGGAATTATGTTTTAGAGAAGAGTGCGGAGTGTGGTCTCTCAAGCTGTGTTCTAAATAAGACATGCCAAGATAGCTCTGAAGAAATGTTTCACCAGTCCTACTGGATATGGATCCGGTTGTATTAGAGGCGCAGGCCAATGGTTAATAAAGTAGTTCATAAATCTGCAATCTCTTATCTGGCTGTTGAAATGATGCAGGTCCTTAAAAGTACATCGAATGTGGCTGTACTGAACGGAAAAAAAAAGGGACATTGTCAACATGAGATCTAACCAACTATTAAATCTGAGTTAAAAGTGGTTCTACAGAGCTATTTTCTGTTCTGTCCACCTACTGGAAAAAATCTTCAGGGCTGGTCCCCTGACAATGCAAACTGGAGAATCATTGTTAGTGATGTGCGTATATAGACACATGGCACCTGGGTGAATGTGAGAGACGAGCTTCTGCCGTGGGTGAAAAACTTTCAAATATACTTTTTTTGGCTGGGACTGTGAGGAAAGTAAAAGATACCTTTCCTTGAAGTAAAGTTGTGATTATGAAGAAAATAGTTACCGAGTTTTTTAATGCTCAAGTGGTAGTGACAGAGAGGAAATGTAGTTCTCCGTGTGGTCTGCAATATGTTGAGTCTCCTCTGGCAACTTCAGTTCAAATCTTCAAAATGGTTGTCCTGTGTAACTACTGGATAATTTATAACAAATATCATTATTCAGCAAAACAGTCCTAGATGTTAAGATGGGATTAAGACATCTGGGAGACCAAATCTTAGTGGTTGTTTTTATTTTTCAGATACCGGGTAGAAATTCAGAATAAATTTTGAAATACATAGAGAAAACACATTTTTCTTTCTATACATATTCATCTTTAGGCAAATGTGGGCAGAGTGACTGTGCCATGCCAAGCACTCAGAGGGGCTTCCCAAGGTGTCCAGAAAAGAATGGCACAGAAAATTCTGCCCTGAGCATGTGTGACAAATCTCACTCCTCCTTGGAGAGTGCTGAGTAGGGGTGAAGAATGGGAGCTACTGTTCTCTCAAACTCTGTTCTGCATCCATATCTAATTTTATTTTTTTATTTAAATTATGAACTCCCTGTGGACTTCCACAGTCCTCTCTGAGCTGTGTATGTAGTGATGTTGGCTTGGGCTGTTTACACAGATAGGTGCACACTGAAGCTTGTCTTAAGTCCTACCCTAGAGAACCAAAAAATACACTCTTTTGCAAAGATGTTGTCTAAGTAAAGGTCAGCTAAAATCCTACTAGAAAGCTTGGGGACCTTTGGAAGTAGCTCCTTAAGAGAGTGAGCTGTTTAGTGGACATGGGAGTCCTTGTGAAACTTTGACTGCTTTTCGTAAAAGTCAGGGTTTCAGTGAAATAAACTTTCATCTGCGGCAAAGCAGACTTCTCTAAGTGGTTATTCTATGTCCAGAGGTGCCTCGAGCCAGTATGTCCTTAATGGTGCAGGATGGAGGGGAGGGGGGAAGCTATTAGGCTGAAGCACAAGCTTATTTTTAAGTTTGAAAAAGCAGAGGGTCTGAATAAAAGTAAGACTAAATCTCTCATCACCAGCAGAAGAGCAGGAGTATAAGAGGATAATATGACAATTACTGGAGTTGTTCTGTGTGCAATATGCAGAAAAAAATTGGGCATCAGCAGTAGAATGCTGTCACTAATACATAAAGGTCTGTCTCATGCTGTTCCTGGACTTCAGGCTGCAGAGTCTCAGATGGCAACGCATCTGTGCACATCCTCCTGTAAGGCAGGAAGCCTAGTAATATATCCTAATGAAGCATCCTAATAATATTTCTCACCTGGACTTAAAAGTGAGCATCTTGCTTTGTATTTATGTGAGCCTTATTTCCAAGTTCCAGGAGAGTTGCAAAGCAATTCAGACCCAGGGATGAGAACTCGATGTGACATTTAAGCAAACTCCATGCCATGCTTGCTTGTACCCTGAGCGGCCAGAGACTAGCCTTTGTGCCATTTGGACATTCCGAGTCACTTTTGTTTGTCTTTGAAACCAGTGTCCATAAAATGGAAGATTAATGAGATCTGCAGTCATCCCTCCCACAAATAGCATTCATTCTCTCATCACTCTGCCTCTACAAAAATTACATTTAGTTCGCTTCACACAATGCTGTCTGATTTTACAGGTGATGCAGTGCCACTTCTTCCAGCTTCCCTATCCTAACATTCATGTGACTACACAAAACTAAGCTTTCCTGGTAACCTATTAAAACCCACTCTTCAGAAAGCCACAATGGATCAACAAAATACTCCAGGTAGGCTAGGATTCCAAAATTATTTCCTGACTTTTTAACTCCTTTTCTTTTTTCTTTCTGAAAAAAATGATAAAAAATACATTGTATCTACATTGGGCATAAAAAGAAGTTTTGCAGAAGAAAGAAAGAGAGATGAAGTGGAGGGAAAGAAGGAAGGAAGGATGGAGAAGAAAGGAAGGATGGAGAAGGAAGGAAGAGACGAAGAAGAAGGAAGAAATGAAGAAGAAGGAAGAAAGGAGAAGGAAGGAAGGGAAAATTATAGACGGAGAAAAATAGAGAAGGAAGGAAGGAATGGGAATTATCTAACTTGCATCTGCATGCAACTTGCATTCTGTGAAGTACAGGAAACTGGATCCTGTGTGCCCAGGGAACTGATGTATTAAGTAATTTATGTTAAAGAAGAAGTTTCATCCAGCTATATATTCTCATAGATTGTTTATTTTGGTTATGAAGGAAAATACAAATCTGCAACTCATAACTCATATAGTTCCTTTTTCCTTAATTAACTATTTAACTAAAACCCATCTGGTAACCTGCCATATGCAATCAGCTCATTCTTCAGATTTTCATTGCAAATTCCTTGTCATTACGTTATCCAGAAGACTCTTGTTACAGGGGGAAAGGAAATTAATCCTTGTCCCATTGTTTCTTGCTGCATAAAACTAAATCCTGTGCTTCTTCCTCCCTCCTCTGGGACCTTCTGTGGTGCAGGACAAAGTATGCATTAAAGCAGAGATGTTTTAATGGATCGTTAGCTTTATTACTAGAGGCTTCAGCAAAGGAAATATTTTGCTGTGGTCACTGGTGAGCACAAAATATATTAAGGTGTATGACGCACATGTTTTTATATCCAAGTTATTCTGTGCCTCTACAAAATCCAGTGTGGAGAAACTTAAACTGAGAAGCTAGAAAGGGACTAAGTTAAGGGCCCTCATATTTAGAGCCTTGGTTAAGGACAGCAGGAAGCTCAGGTTCCAGCCTTAATTCAGACCTCAAAACTGACTTAGGATCTCCTCTGTTTGCCATGTGTTCTTCCACAGTAACTGTCCTGTGGTGGGTGCTCTCTCTCTTTTTCTCCTTGTTCTTTGAAAACAGAGCAAATTAAAAAAATGGCTTGTCCTAATGAATAATGTGCAATTTCCAAAACACTTCTCTTCATACAACAGTAAAGCCATATGTCATCCACTACTATCTATGTGACCCTCAGCATCAGTACCATCATATTGAGTCATTGTCATCATTGAACTGAGGTAAGGAAATACCACATTTAGCAGAGCAGACAAGGGGAAAGCTGGTATAACTTGCCTAGAAGTACTTAGGAAGGAATAGGAATCAAAAGCATCTCGAAACAACTTCTGAATAACTAGTTATCAGGGTGACAAGTGATAACTCCAGCTAAAACAAAGTAGAGGATTAAAAAAATCCTGTTTGTTTGTTTCCACAACGAGTTTTTTAGCTATTTTGTACACTGAATGCAGGGATTGGACACTGCAGCTCTCGGCAAGTCTGCAGAGCTCTGTCTTCCTTCTTCCAAACATATGTTCCTTCAACTTGTTTGAAGGAAGCAGTTTAATATACTGCCTACATCTACAGACGGCCATTCTAGGCAAAATAGACAAGAAAATGGAAGAGGGGAGACCATTATAAAATGAAAACCAACCTAAATCGAAGACTCGATGTCTCTATCTGTATGTCCATGTGACAAACGATGAAGCAAATGTAGAGAAGGGACAGTAGCAAGAAAATAAGTTCTGAATTTGTAAATCAGGAGACTGGGTATTAGAGTAGAGCAAAAGTACCAGCAAAGCTTTGGGTGGGACAGCCTCATCATTAAAGACTTGTTTCTCTTTCACCTGAGCTCCTGTTATAAAACCCAGTGAAGTGGATCCTGGAACCTGTAAAGCCGAGCGCTGAATGGTTTATGGAAGATGAATAGTGTTGTTACTGCTGCTCTCTCTTGCTCTCCCATACTCTGTATTGCTCACTCACTGACTCTGCATTTGAAACACAAGATAAACATTTCTCAGCTAGCGTGAGATGATATTTTTACTAGCAATTGAGTTTTCCATGGCCTGGGATCACAGTGGAATTTGCTCTATAAAGTGATATCATCGCCACATGACTAAAGCAGAGCTGAAAATCAGACTCAGGATGAAAACAAGTTCAACATATCTGATCACAGCCTTGCATCGGGAAGGGAGGTGAGCTGACACTGCCAGGCACGGGGAGCAGATGGAAGGGGAAAAGACTCCCAGCTGGAGTATAAATTACTTTGTTCATGTCTTTTTTAATAGTTTGTGTGACCTCTAGTGGCCTTTGTCACCTTCTTTGTCGCTGCACCTTCAATTAGTGGAAGTCACCTGGACCTACTGGTGCAGCAACACATTTACATGGATGGTAACTACTGCTAGATTTCTGTTGTGGAAGAACAAGGTGGCCAAGGGTTAGGAACAGATATGTCCACACTTTTTCCTTAAACACAAGAAAAAAAAAGAATTAAATGAAATAAACGTTGCAACTTCCCCTCCTCCCTAAAGCACCTCTCCCAAGACAGAATCACAAAATTGTTGAGGTTGGGCTAGTCCAACCTCCTGCTCAAAGCAGGGTCACCTAGAGCAGATTGCTCAGGTTTGTGTCTAGTTGGATTTTGAATGTTTCAAGGGATAGAGACTGTCTATTCCACTGCTCAGTTGCCCTCATAGGAAAAAAGCCCTCTTTTTTTAATATTTAATGGACTTTTTTTTTCGTATTTTAGTTTATGCAAATTGCTTCTTGTTCTTTCACTAGATTCCACTGAGAGGACCTGTTGCATTTGTTTGATTTTTTAAAAAATGTGAACAACATATGGTATGCACAGTAGAGACAGATTAACATAAAGATTTAAAAACTACCCCCACATACACATATTTTTGCAAGATGGATTTTTCCTCTCTTCTTTCTCTTACACTAGCAATTTCCAGGGCCTCTAAGCTGTAGCACAATCCGTGCAGTTCATGCTTTGTGCTTGTTTGGCTTGGCTACGTATTTGCTTCCTACTGCTCATAGAAGCCTCCTCCTCTCTGCTCCTGCCGAATGATCCCAGCTTGCCCCTTTTCTTCATCCCTGCTGGCCCTTGTGAGTCAGCTCACTTCCACGGGCACCCCTGCTCTTAAAAAGCGGTAAAACTGACCCTGCATTTGCAAATGGGATCCTGAATTTTGCAGCAAGAAGTCAAATAGGCGATCTTCTTCTTTGCTGTTCAGTCTCATTTTTTTAACAGAATATAAATACAAAAAACGTACCGCAGGAGGACAAATAAACCAGCTAGCTTCCATCACTGCTGTGTTTGCTGACTGTTAGGTATAGTTGGTAAACATTACCTCTAGCTTTCCAGCATGCTGGTGTGCTTAGATTAAGCTGGGAATTTTTCCAAAGCTCCCAGTGAAAAAGATGGATTAATCCAAATCAGAACGGTTTCTTTAACAGGGTTAGTATTGCATTATGCTGCGAGCAGCAGATGGTCAGAGTACTTGCATAGTAAGGTACACACAGACAGATGATGTAATGAAGGTATAGCCTTCATGGCTTGTCCTAGAATAATTTTATAATTTAGGTGTTAATAGATTTAGCTTTGTAGCTCTTTTACACTGCATGTCACTGTCTTGTCCCTATTTTACAGACAAGAAATCCAGTCCAAGACGATAATAAAGATCATTATACATTATCCCATCGATACCTCATCACACACATTAATCCCCTAGATTTTATACTACCCTAACAGTTTGAGTGACTTCGCTAAACCAACACGGGAAATATGTAAGAGAAACAGGATGATATCCCAACATTTTTATTGTTTTGGTTTGCTTTTGGTTTTACTTTTTATGTTGTTTTTAACCACAAGGTCTGCCTCTGTTAATGAAAAAAATGCAAGACTTAATCCCCCAAAGTACACCACTGTGTCACCAGCCTTGACTGACACTAAATAATGAGGATGATGATGAAAGTAGGATCACATTAAAAGACCATGAGAAAAGCTTAGGTGAATTTGGTTTTCACATATGTATGAGCAGCAACATTTCCTGTACCCATAGCAGATCTGAAAGTAGGAAGTCTTTTGAAATCACAGCAAAGTTGTATGAAAACTATCAAAGAAATGAAAAAACAACCCAACATTCATCCTAATCATCAAAATTTATTTCAAGCCACCAGCCGTTGAGCTAGCCTGGACATTTTTCAGCCTCGGGGGATATTAGTTTTGACCCTTTTGGCTTTTTGATTTAATAATTTTGTAGTGTGATTGAATTCAAACATGCAGGTGTCTGGGAAGAGACGAGTAGTGACGAGCTGGTAATGCTCAAGCTGAGCAGATGGGATACGTTGTGTCTGGAAGAAGCTGGTATTTCTCGTTAGTTATGTTTGCACTGTGTTGTAATTAAATCAACACGGTAAATATACACACACCTATTTTTTTGTTTTCTGGTGTGTTTTTTTTCCCTAAAGAAAGAGCTGATTCCTCACCTGTTTGTGAGAGATAAACTATATTGTTCTGTTAACATGCAGTTTTTTCTCTGCTCAGCAATAAAGATGGTTTATAAATGATATCTCTGCCATAAGGTAAGCAAAGATAATAGACCTGATTTGTATGCAGCATATGGGCCCTTCTATCCAATTTATTTCCTTTTTTATTTCCTTTTTATTTCTTGGATTTGCCTAAGGCCTATGTTCTGTTTGTTTAGAGTTTAATCAAAAAATGAATCTCGTCAAATTGCACATTGCCCCTGTTATGAACAAAGCGTTATTCAGACATCTGTTAAACTGTCCCCCAATATAATCCTCAAAAAGATAAAACTTACACAGATCTAGCCAATTATTTTCTTAATTCTACGTTGCAGAACTTTAGCATCTGCATTTAATGGAAATGTGTTATTAATGAAAATAGGCAGTTTAAAAACAGCTTCTAAAATTTAATCACTTACGAAGAGGAGGGATATTTTTTGTTGCTGTATAAGCACTAAGCATGCATTTTGGGTCCTGCTGGGTTTTTAAAATGGCATTGTTTAAGACAGAAGAATCAAGTTTAATTAGCATAGTTCAAAGAAAGCTACAAAGTAGCTTAGTGGGTCTACTTTCTGCATAATGGCTGTTAGACTTGTCACCATCCAAACCTGTGATTCCAAAACCTTCACCAAGCTGTTTCTTGCCTCAAAGAACGAAATATCTTTCTCAGGAAGGAGTCCAACCACTGTATTTTTGGAAGTTAGAACACGGTCTCCTGTGAGATGGCTGTACTTTAAATAAACGAATTAGCTCTTCCTTAGCTTCTTTATCAAATAACTTTGGCACATGGATCACCATTTGCAAATAGATACAATTCTGTATTGGATTTAATTCCAGATTCATCAGGAAGGAAAAGAGGAGAAAGAAAAAAATCTTAGAAGTATGAATGACAAGAAATGAGTGAGCAGTCTGGCCTTGCTTAATCAGGAAAGACAAGATAGAGGTTAAAAAAAACCAGTAGCTTTTAAAATAAAAAAAGGTTATGTAGAAACAAATAATAGATGTTCTTTCATTCTCCAAGACCACGACTAGTCAGATAAGTAATAGTGGATTTACATTGGAGCAAGGGTTTAGACAAGGTGGTGGGAAACTTTAACTAGACTCCAGATGCAATTCCCTGGGACATAGTATTTATCACTAAACATAAAGCATAGAATGGACATCTAACTGGAATGTCAAGAGGTAGAAGAGACAGAAAGATTATAGGGCTTAGAACATCCATCCCAGACTAATTTTCTAAGGTTCAATAATTCTATCCACACGTTTCAAGTTCCGTTTCAGGAATTTTAATCTTTAGCACCTACTCTCAACATTTGTACAATGGTTCAGTTATGACTTTAATTATAACATTTCCAACAAAATATCTGTTTTCTTGTTGAAAATAACTGATCAAATGCTTGTCGGGAGTTGGTACAGTATTCCTAAAAGACCAGTTTGGGCAACATTTATCCCAGGCCATTATCATTCCAAGCTGATGATTAATGTCGTGCTTGGTCTCAGGTAAGTGCTGGAAATGAATGGCAGGCAGTTTTTCCATCTATAACCTTGAATTAAGTATGTTTTTCAGTTTACAGGTTGGTAACAAATTTAAGGCTTTGTGTGTGGAGACATTTTACATTGTAATGTACGTGTTTAGTATGCTAATGGGGGAAACAGCACCTTGCAACTGAAGGAATTCAGGAGATGTTAATCAGCAGTTCTAGAACAGGCGGCTTTGCAGTTCCAAAGAATAAAAAAAAATAGTCTATAATTTAGTAGGAAGAATGTCACAAATATCCCTAGGTCATTACAGGTGAACAACTTTGGGAAGGGAAGATTATTTGGCAAGGAAAGCCCTGGAGGATCCTGAGAAATTATGGGCTTGAAGAGTTCCTAGGAAGACTTACACTAACAAAACCAAACCAAATGAGCAAATTTCAGCGTGGCTTAGAAAGAATGTTTGATTGTCCAGGAGGAAGCCCTCAGAAAGTAGTTGTGCAGCAAGATGCAGAGTCTCCAAATGAATACTGGTAATAAACAGAAAAATCTGATGTTAATATAATTCAATAAAGTGGTGTCCTTTTCTTACCTGTCCTTTATAAGCGTCTATAACACTGTTCTATATTTAAAGGTTTGATAAGGTTTTATTTGCATTTTACCATAATCTTCTTCATATTATGACGACTATAATATATATAGTTAACACCAAGCTATTGTATATCAATAGACGTGGTGATCCTTAAAATGAGGTTATTACCAAGTTCCTAGCTTCCCTAAATATTGATGCAAGAAATTCAAAAGATAAAAATCTCCTATTCTTCTATTTAAGATGCATGGATAAGAAGCTAAGTCATGAGATAAGGAAAACGAAGCCTGAAGGTCCCAAAGGAATTGTTCAGAAGTGCTGTAGCCAAGGTAGTTTGTGTTCCTGCTGACTGGCCACTTGAATCTTAGTCTGTTAAACAAGCGAAAATAAGGATTTTACAGGTATTATCAAGGAGAGGGACTCACTTTACTGAACAGATAAGAGAAAAAGAGTAAGGTTCAACCAGTACATTTCTGCTGGAGATTAAAAGATAGGATAACACAGGGAATTTGCAGAATAAAAAATCCTCTGCCTGCCTAAGGACTGCTTTACCCACGAGAACAGTCACAGCTGGATCTATAACTGCACACAGAGAAACAACAGGTTGCTTTTGATGGCAGGTAAGCAAGACATAATGTGTCTGTTGAGGACACAGGCAGAGTGTAGAATATAGGACTCAGAGCGGGGGGGAAAGGCCAGAATAGACAGAAGCTTTTATAGACCTGCAATACATCATGAAGAATGGAGAATGTTATTAAGACAATGTACTGGGAGGAATCGGCTGGGGAAGAGCAGCAATTAATCCTCGAGTGGGAAGGTCTTTGAGTTAGTAGGGGGCCTCTCACTAGTGAGAGTTACTACTTACTTGCAGGCACACTGCCTGAAATGATGACTCTCCTTCCATGATAAACGTAGAATGGCTAAAACCGGAGAAGGTGTGGGTAACAGTACAGATAGAGCTGCTCCTGCTGGTGAGCCAGAAGTAGCTAAGGACTAGGATCCGCTCGCTGACACGAATACTGGGAAGTCAGAGAAGTTATGGGGTGAGGACCAGTCCTGTTGAATGAAAATAAAAGCACCACAAAAAGATTTTATGTGTCAGAAAAGAAACTCCTTCTATGTAGAAGACCTTGTTTTAATGTGCCTTGAGGTACCTCAAAGATGAGGGACCTTCTCAGAAATAAAAATGTAGACTGTTTGACGCGTTATACTTTATATTGAGCACATTATTGTCTCATTTAAGATCAAGTAGGCTCCTGAAGTGCTCAAGAAATGATTCTTTTTTTCATCCTAGCAGGCAGGGTGAAATAAGGACTGCTGTAGCTTCTCTGACCAGATCTCAAAAGCTGAAAAAGGGTATTTGCTTCCAGGAAAGTCCCCATAAGTTCCTCTTTTGGATGGTCAAACAGCCTTTTTGAATGGTCTTCATAGTCATTTGGAGTGTACTTATGGATCAGGCTAGATGTAGATCAAATACCCTGCCACTACCATGGGGAAGCAATTTTGCTACTTAATATCTTAAAGCAAGTGCTCTGTCCTATCAGATAACAACTGGTAAGACAACTTGTATGAGCCTTTAAAGAATTATAAAATTATGACATTTGTCCCCTACTTTCCAGAAATAAATTGTTTAATAGGCATTTTCATCCAAGTGCTTGAAGTTAAATTGAAAATATATGCAACCAAAAAAATTGCAATGGCAGCATAGTATCACTTCATTTACTCTCTGGCTACCACAACACACTTCAGGAATCTGTGTGCTTCATCAGTTTGTACATCTACACAGGAAGAAAAACCATAAATCGTAGCACTAGATTGAAGGAGGAACTTCATATATTCATAGTGTTGTGATTTAGAATCCACATATGTGATCAAAGGCCAAAGGACCTAGAAGAAGTGGCACAGCTGGAATAGTCGCAAGAATTCTTTTGAAGTGGAGGGCTTTGTGCTGCCTCTTGAAAAGTACTTTAAGATGCAAAATTCTTGGGAGGGAAGTTTTTAAGGAAATGAACAGGTTAATGTATAGTTTATGGTACAGCCTGACTGTGTCCTTTCCTGACATTGTAAGTAGACACATTAATAGTTTGAAAGCCTGTTAGAGATGTAAAGAGGTTATAAATATGGCTTGTGAGGAAGAGAAGTGAGCCCAAACCAGTCTTCTGTCAGATATACTCACCAAAAACGAAAGGAAACTCACTCAAGAACCTAAGTCTGCTCTGGGAGTTAGGTCTTTCTACAAAGATAGAACCACATTTTGCAAAATCAATAGAAAAATGTTTTTGATAAAACCATAGGATTTGATGAAGGTCCTATCAGACAAATTTGCACTCTGCAATATGAGGTCAGCGAGGCTTGAGCATTGTAATTAATGACTGAAGGAGGCAAAATTAAAGTAGCTCTTGAGACATGGTAAGAACATTTTGAAAATGCATTTTCCATACGACTTTACAAAGGTTGAGCACAATGACAATAATTCATTTACCTCCTTTTTTCATGGTAAATTTGTTACTGGAACCTTTGAACGGATTCAGCAGTCTCAACCAAACTTTCACTGTCAGATTCTGCTCAAACTATTCAAATCTACATGCACCACAGACAACTTAGAAAATTTGGTGCCTCCTGGACTGCACAGAATTCGTATTTCAGAAACCAACCAACCAAGAGCTGTTAGGACTCCATTCTTTTGCCCGTGATTATCTTGGTGGTAATCTTTTACAGAAATAGCTACAAAGAATACACAAAACAGGTTGGAGGTGTCTTTGAAAAACTAACTCCTGGTTATTAGAAGACTATCTGGTGCATTCATAATTAATGCCTTGGGCCACCGGCTTAAGGACGGAATGCCTTCCTAGGCCCTAAATGAAAGTTCCAGTGGACTGGATAACTGAAAATCAATGCCTAAGAAAATTTTCTAGACCATGGAACTATGGTGAGGAGTGTGGATCTTGACGGCATGTCATAGGAACCTATTCTTGTTAATCATATTTTATAGGACTTTATTGCAATAATTTATTTTTTTTTTCCAAAATCAATGTGGAATTCACCTTACGTAACTTCAGGAATGAATGAAACTGTAAAAGTAGGACACTGTTGTAAGGTCAGAATCCAAATGTTGTGTGGGATTGATTCTTTCCTTTTTTAAAACTTTCTTAGATATTTCTGTGTATTGATATAAACAGCAAGTTTCAGCATCCCATCTTCATTTAAAATGGATCAAAGTACTGAACTTCATATACGTCCTCTGAGATCAGAATTTACTTTTTCTCCATGTTTCTAAGCTTTTCTTCAGTGGAATGATTTCTGATTAACAAGGAAATCAGTATTGTGTCCTTTTCTGGAAACTGCTTGCTTTTATAAGTCTTTTTGATTTTATCATCAGTGTCACAACTGACAATTTTGGTGTTTTGCCATCTTTTTATATTAGAATCACACAAAAATATGTAATTAACTTATTTATTTTTCCTAAATTTAGAATTATCTATGCAGAAAGGTTTGAAAATCTGATTACCAAATATTCCATCACAAAAGGAAAACAAAGATTAGCCAAAATGTGTATTTTTTAACTTTTCATTATTTTTACACTTAATTCGGACACGTCATGGCTTTTTTACTAGCTTTTGTAATCCATAGACTTGGTAACATTCCATCAAATCAGCTCATTCCACCCCAGATCAAGGTGCTCCAAACCTCCTGATGCAGTGTGGCAGATACAAACTGCAATTTTGCTCCTTAGAAGATATGTGAAATTTTAACAAATTACCATAACGATTTGTTTGTGTTTCTCTAGAAGTGCTATTATTAGTTTGAAGGTTAAATAAATTTTTAAAACTCACAAATGTGAACATATTCTGAAGTACAGAAAATGGCCTTGCAATCAATGCTGGATCACACAGTGTGGGATAATAAAGAGGCTTTCAGCAAAGCCTCGAATCAAACCTTCTGTTGAGAAGGCTCCTTAAAACATGGGTTAATTAAAACCTGCATTTAAATCTTACCGTTTTGGGCACATCTGGTTTTCCTAACTTACACTTAAGCACAAGCTGTAATGTTTCTTTACAAAGACATCTTTTTAAATGCAAAGAGGCTTTCATAAATACTGTCCATCTCTTCATGCTTTAACAGAAGAAGGTGATGCACTGAATGAATCACATCCTCTGATACTATTTCCTCCATCTATTCTCCTTATCCTTTCTGATTTTAGAATTTTCAGACTTTGTTGCTGAGGCTTATGCAATCTTCCCTTTTCCTCATATGTGGCACTGCTCTTAATGCAACTCTAAAAGCAACTTGTTCCATTTTTTGCTCTTTTATCATAGCAATACTCTGCGGTTCCCTACTCAGCTGGTCCAGTATAATTCCTTAGATGATTTTGTTGCACCCTCACTTCACCAGTTTTGAATTGCTTTATTTAGAAAACAAACATTTTGTGTCCTCTATCTGCCTGTCAGCTTGTCAGTCACACCTGTTTAGGTTGAAGTGTTGTTTTGTTTTGTGCGTTTGTTGTTGGGGTTTTTTTTTTATAGTGTTGGTTGTTTTTAAGTAAGTAGGAGAATAAAAAGTCTCAAGAGACAGCCAGATGCTCAAAAATGTGTGAAAATTAGTGAGTGGGAGGATTGCAAAGACTCCGTAAAGGCCCATTCTCAGGGAAAGCCAGAGCTCAATCAGCTGGGCTCCCCAGCCCTGCACTGGTTTATGACGACGTGACTGCATCGCTACGCGCAGTCACCTACAGCATCTTTTGCCTTTTACCCAGGTAGGTCCATATTTAAATGATGGCAGGTAATACCGAAAGAGCTGGAAGTGCTGTGCAGGCACAACGGAGAGACTGCACTAGAGGTGGGCCCTGAACAAAAAGAAAGGACACAGTGGAAATGGATGCGAAAAAGGAGAGAAGTGTGGAGAAGGATATGGGACGTGAAATAAATAAACTCATAGCAGGGCAGCTTCATTACTTGCTCATGCAACAGTTTTATTGTGAAGGGAGAACCCTGGCTGGGAACTTGCACTTTTCAGCAGCTTGCAGTACATTTTGGGGAAGAAGTCTGTGACGTGTTTACTTAAAGATTCTACAGAACTAGAAATAATTAAAAGAAGCAACAAAGAACAAGGAGGAAGAGGAAAGAACAAAAGTATGAAGAGAAACAGCTACAGACTTGTAATACTTCTCTAGACTTGGAATATCACGTTTGCCACATATAAACTATGTGAGCACTAAGCAGAAGGGAAATTTTAAAAGTAGTGAAATGAAAAGGTAGCTAATAAACAGAGTCTTTCTTTGAGAAAAGAAAAACATACAGATGCAGTAATATGACTGAGAAATACTTAAGACTAAGCAAAGCTTTAGAAAACAGACCATAAAGAATACTTGCCTCATAAATTGACAAAATGATCTAATGCTGTTTAGAGTCATATTTGGATGGATGGGAAGGGCACAGAGTTGTGACTGGAATAAATTCTTCCACTAGTTAAAACACAAAATTCTCTCATCTTCAAAAAACCCCGTATTTTTATATCATACCTGGTCTGGAAAAACAAGTCACATTCAGGAATAAAAGAGAGAAGGCATGTGGAGGACATCCAGCTGAGAAATGCTCAGACATTTTGCTACAGCAAAAGTCTTTTTCAAAAACAACTTCAAATAGTTTGATTTGATTATTCAAAGAATAAAAGAAACACTGGTAGGCTTTTCTATCAAATTATATTGGTACTTTTTTTTTTTCTTTAATAACTTTTTTTGTTTTAATTCAACATATGTAATTTTAGAGCTGAAGTACAAATAAGCCTTCAGTTATGCTAGCTCTTTGAAAATTCAAAAAAAACAGCAGAAAGTCTGTGAATAAGTAACAATAACCAAATAATAATATAGAAAATACTTTCTTGTGAGACTACAGGTTTTCCTTCTTTAAGAGAGGAATTTTTTTCGTAATTGTAAAGATTAGTTGCTTTTAACCATCTGATAACCCTTAATTAGACTAAACCAAAGCCTATTATCCCACTATAAATTTACAAACACACCAAAGAGGCACACTTGATTCTGTAAGAGAGACAAGATACAATTAGATGTCCACCAAACAAGAAAGAGATAAGAGAAATACTCCCTTTCAAAAAAGAGAAAAAGAAGTAACCTTGTCATTGCACATGACCTTGGTTTAAGTAACGGGAACCAGACTGTATCATTTTAGGAAACCTACTAAAGATTCTATTTAAGTAATAAAACTATGGAAGGTGCCCTGTACAACAGAGATTCACTAAAACATCCCATTCAAATATGATATAATTTGCTTCAATATGTTTAGTACTGCATTTGACTTTCAGCTCTATTTCAGATCCTTGTGCCTTTACATGACTGAGGAACAGACATATAAAATACAGCTACGTGAAATTGTGCTTCTTGTAGTATTGAGTGATCTGCAATATCTATCCTCTTAAGAATAAGCAAAGGTTCACTACATTTTTCACTTAGAAGGCAGTATCTCAATATAAGACTTAATTAATCAATTATTTTAACTGTTGGTAAAGTTAAAGATTCAGACCATTTCCTGCTTTAGGGAAGTCTTATGAGAAACGTGATCTCATTAGAGAAGCCAGCTATCACACTGAGAAGGACAGTGTCTTCTAAAGTGGAATTGACAGCTTGTAAAGATTTCTCAGAAACAGATTTTCCCTATCTAAGGTTGCTGAATCACGGCATAAAATATTACCTACTTTAGCATGGTTTTCTGCAGCATATTCTCTTTCAGAAAGCTTTATTTAGACTGAACAATAAATCTTAAATTGTAGAGATGTAGTAGTAGAAAACTAAAAAAACCATATTTTTAAATCACATTTTTAATTATATCTTAAAAGAGTTCACACCACTTTATAGGTACTCCTACAACTAAGAGAATGGGTTTTTTGTTAAATGGATTCTTTTCTGTAATACTGCAGATGCTAGTCTCTAAACTGAGTTAGAGAGGATGTACAGCATTTTTAACACATGTACTATCTGTCCTAGCCTTCAGATCAGTACTGAAGTATTTCCGTTGCTAGCAATAGACCACAGGATTTGTAGGGTGTTTACGAGGCCTCAGGACTACGGTTTCACAAACTTGTCTGGCTTTGTTTCCATCTGCCTGGAACTTTGCTTTGACCTGGTTTGGCTGTAAGTGTTTTTGTCTCGTAACAAGATGACCGCGCTTAACTGGTTTTAATGTTTTGGTTTAATGATTCTATTGTTACAGTATACCAAGAGTTTTATATATTGGTGTAAAAAGTAGTTCTGTGTAGAATGAGATATTTGTGACTCTAATGTGATGAAGAGAATGTAGAGAATTACAGGCTCAGTATGTTAGTGGAGCCTTGAGAAGAGGAAACACAGGATGCAGTAGAGAGGAATACAAGGATGGGACAAGAGATGGGTCACAGGCTGGCACTGGAAAGCCCATGGTTATGAACAATTCATGAAGGGCTGGTTAAAGAAAAGCAGACCTGGACAAAACTGGTTTTAGGATAAAATAAATTTGGATGTAATGTGGACTTGCAGACCAGTGAAGAAAAAGCAAGGTGTGAAAGTCCATGAGCAAACAATCAAAAATGACCCCAGCAGATGCTGAAGTGAAGAAGAAACCAACACTGTCAATACCAGCATCATAGTCTTCCCAGTGAAGGAGCTGGGGTGCCAGTGCATCTGCCACCCTAACAGATGAAAGGATCCCGAGGGGCAGTGGAAGGGTAAGTGTGACACCAGAAAAAGGGTTAGCAGCTAGAAAATGTGTGTTATAATTCGAAGTGTATTATTATTGAGGGTTGGGTTTTCTTGCCATGACTTGGGTTTTTTTTTGGCATGGTCCTATCTTTTTCTTCATGTTCCTTATTTTCTTCTTTTTCTGTTAGAGTTAGATGTCGGCTAACTCTAATTAGACTGTTAAGATTTCAGTTACACTAATAATGAACTGCTGGCTTTACATATAATGGTTTCTCTTTTACCCATAATGTTTTTAAGCAGAAGTGTGGATATTGTGATGCTGTAATTCCACTGTAGTTTGTGTATCTTTATTGAAATCCTGTGGAGTCCGTATATTAGGTTAAAGAAAACTCTTTGTTAAAATGGTAAACGATATTCTTATCTCCTACTAAGATGCCTCAAGGTGAATCTCCTGTTTTCAGCAGAGTTCATATACAGCTGCATGTGGTGAAATGCTAAAAATGCCTAGCTTTTACATAGTGCTTATCCCAAGTAGGTCAGGAAAGGATTTACCATTTGTCCCATTCTAAGCAAGAATCAGCAGGCGTGCAAACTCAGGATCATTAGCATTGTGGTGTCAGAGTTTCTATTTTCTATGCACTAGACGACACTGAAGTTTTGAAATTTATATGTGGATCTACAGAAGAAACCATAACTGACCTGTATGGCCTTCCACAGAATTATTATAATATGACAGTGGATTTAGCATGGTTTTGGCTAAAGATATGCTGCAGGATTCAGGAACTTGTTGAAGCTCTTTGAATAACTCCTGTGAAGAAGTTTGCAAGGGGATCCACGGACAATTCCAGTCCTGTTAAAGTTCCATGCAAGCCACAGTCTGCTAATATCTTTTTTAAGAGATGCATTCAAGTATTCTTAAAGCATGTGGATCTCCTATTAAAAATACAGAATCATAGAATCCTAGAATGGTAGGGATTGGAAGGGACTTCTTTTTTTTTCTACCACAGCCAAAGCTTTGAAAATATACTGTGCACCTTCTGTAAATACTCATTTTATCACATTCTTGATTTGGATTGCAATAATTTCTGAGGATTCAAATGTTTTTTTTCACATCTAACAGTTAGATCTTAAAAGTGTTTTAGAAGTGGATCTCATCTGAACGGTCTCAGAATTGTACAGAAAATTTAAAATCATGTCACAAGTGCATACGTATAGAGCATATGTGTGTCCTTTTTGATGTCCATAAAATGTCAGTAAAGAGGAGTATCTCTATATCCTGTCCACATTGTTACTGTAGTTCATCTTCACAGAACAAAATGCCTTTTCTTCATCACAAACAGGCAGTTTCACAGTAGGAAAATTACAGCATTTGCACACATTGTTTCCAATCCTAATCACAAAGAATTTTATTTCTCTCTGTGATCACCTACTCAATGTCTATAGGAGTGGAAATACTGATTTCTCTCAAGAAATACACCATTTTAACAGAATCCTTCCAGCAGCTGTGCTTTTCCAGAGTGGTCGCGTGCAGCTGAGCGCTCTGACCAGTATTCACCACGGAGGCTTTTCACTTTTGCACAGAGCTTGTTAAAGTTGTAAACACACCTGTGCATTTGAGTTGGATTTTCCGTAATAGTTTACACACTATCTTAATTCTTCTAGCATGACTTTTGTTCTTCTTTCGTTATTTCCTTCTATATATGAATTCCTTGTACATGATTTACCAGAGGAAGGTATAATAGACTCAGTCCAGAGTCAAGATTCTTATTCTGTGTAAGATGTCCCCACCGAAGTGTAACTATACTATAAACTCTTAATACTCACAGATGCATTTTTGCAGTCACGTTAGCCATAACACACAGTTGTAAGCAGAAAATGTGAGTGCTTATGTGTAAAAGAAAGTTCTTGCTATTCTAAGTGGCCTGTTTGTGGCTTTGAATATCTGAATATTGTGTAGCTTTACATTGGCCAGTGCTGCTCAGTAGATATTTCTCTCCCCTCTCGCTTACTGTAAACTCTCTTTCACCGACAAGTGGCACTTCAAGGGGAATTAAAAAATTTATTTCAAACTTAAATGACTGAATGTAGTTTCTCCATGTGGCACCGTAATTCTTAGAAGAATTCTTCTTGAAGTGAAATATTGAAAAATGTGGATGGAACAATAACAAAAAATACTCCTCTGTGTGCTTGCTTTGGGAGATCTTTGTAGCTAAATCCTCTACACTTAACCCCAGGAATTTATACACACGCACATTTGTGAACAGCTCCAGATAACAGAGTTTAGAACTACAAAAAGTAAATATAAAGATTGATCTCTACTAAGATAAATCATTTGGGCTTATTAAAAGATTATCTGATGAAGCAGTCACTGTTTGTCAATGGTGGGGTTTTTTTGAGAGAGAATTTAAGTCATTGACTGAAAATGATGATGTCATTATTTTGTCCAGAAATACATAAATGTGTAAGTTTATCACTTCCTTTACCTTGATCATCCACCTTCCTGTGGTAAGGCAAGAAGGTGTAGTTATCAGGGTCTAAGCCAACTCAGAAGAACTGTCAAGTTCAAGAAAGCAGATTGCGGGGGGGAGGTGTGTGTGCTAAATGTGGATGTGTTGCACAGGAATTCTTGGCAGTTTTACTTGATATCCAGGATTAAGACATAAGAATAAGGTAAGTGAGAGAGAATTGTGACCCTTAGCAATATTACATTTCTAAGCTTCCAAGTGACACAGCTTGTAACGTTAGATATTTGCCAGTTTCTGGCAAACCCAAAAGTTAGTTCTTGTATATTTAACTAGAGGAGGGACAATTTTCAGTTCTAAGTAGATAAAGCATCTCTTTGTGTATACTGCAGATATTCCCAGATATGTTAGGTACAAGACGTACAAAAATTTATTAAGGCCTGTGTCCGAATGTTGTGCATTCTGAAAATTCAAGAGCAATTTTGAAGGGCGAATTGGAAAAAAACACATTTCATTTCAAGGAAAGAGATTAAACAGATAATAATAAGTAAAAGGCATGTTTGAGATTGTCGAGGATGAATGTCAAATGCCTTTATCAAATGATTATGCCTAGAAAGGCTCACAGCTTCCACGTGTAGATAGTTGCTGTAGATGGGTAGCTTCTTAAGCGTACCTATTAATTGCAAACGCTGGTATACAATCTGCTCTTGTTCTGCTTATAGGCATATCAGAATGAGATAGTATTAAAGATAAGATTAAGTATGAGAAATCAAAGTAACAAATGGTTTAACTTATTGAGAGAGAGAAGATGAAAATATTTGTCTTTTAGAATCTGAAGAGAGGGTAGACATACAATAGTGTATTTGAAAATATTTCCAGGAAAGAAAGTCCAGAAGATTAATATTTTTGTATTTTTTGCTTTTCTCTTTTCCCTTTCAGATATTCACATACTTATTTTAATTAACTTGTTTATATAAATACAGCAGGATTGTTGTCTTTTTTTAAATAACTCTTTACTGAATATGTCAACAAGATAATATATAGTGTATAGTGAGGTTTTGAAATTAACAATGCGTGCAACATGGCAGATTGCAGAAAACAGATAATGCAGACTTCAAACCATCTATTTTTTTCCATGTTAAAGATAGAAAATATACTAAACACAGAACAGAATCAGGTGTGCATGTCTCAGTTAAAATCAATTTTATGAGAGATCATCTTCAGCTATTTGGGAACAAGTGATGATAACAATTTGTTTAGTAGCTTATCTGTTTCTGAGAGGATCAGAATTCAGCTCTCACGAGGCACCTTTCCACAGAGCCCCAGTATAACAGAAGCTTGCCAAAACTCTTTTGTACTGGTTTTCCAGATACACTGATAGCCAGAGTCCTTTTAAAGAGCAAGACGTTCTCTGCTACACAAAAGAAGTTTAACGCCGAATGCTTCAATATTGCCTGTATCATCTGGGATACAAAGTGCCCTGTTCAGTAGAGTTCAGGGAAGGAGTGATCATCAGCTTATCTCTGTGTTTAGAAGAGAACATCAGGATTTGATGAGGCTCAGAGCCAGTAACTTTTGGGTTTGGCATTCATTTCTGTTTTGTTCTCTTTTTCCACTGAGGTGGAAAGATGTCATGAGTAAAATCATTATTCTTATGCTCTAAAGAAAAAAACTTTAATATCTCCATATTAAATTTAAGGTGAAGTACTATAAATGGAGAATTCAATGGGAATTAACCACTTCACTGTCAAAAGCTGAGACTGAATTTTCACTTCAATGTCGTTAATAAAGTGCCTTGTGTAGACCCTTAAAACCATAACAACAATTCAATATGCATAAAGGTCTTTTGTTTGCAAAATTAAAATCAATACATTGCTTAGAGGGAGAAACTTGCTCTCATGAAAAGAAAAAAAAAAGATATAGAGAAAAATATAGTTCAACTGCTCTAGTAGCAAATAGCATGCACTGCTTCATTTTTCTGTTTTACGTGACATTCATTGTAGTCTTCCATCGGCTTAAAGGGAAAATTGCTAATACCTTTTTGATCCAAAGTAACCCAATCCTTAAATATTCTTACAAAGAAATTCAATGATTAAATGCCTCCAATAAGAACTTATGAACACAAAGTCCATGCGTTCATGAGGTGTTTGTTTCTGCCAGAAAGTTACATGCAAGGATCACGTGTTACAGTGACAGAATCTGAGAAAAGGAGGAGATGTCTGTCAATAAATAAGCCTTCAGAAGGAACTCAGGCACTGGGCACAGCAGTGTTGTGGTAACTGCTTTAACACAGTTTCACTTAACTCTTCTTTTATTCCACTCAACAATCTTTTTTGTATATTTATATCAGCTAGTAGTAGTATACAATGGAAGCTGGGTTAGATTTTGTCTGTAAACCACTCATTTGCCCCCAGGTCCAAGGAACCTGTTCAAATCAGGACCTGGAAGTTAACCTTTTGGGTAAGTTGTATACGCACATGTTTGGGACTTCGGCTCTCTTAGCCTTTAGTTAGTATCTTGTGATCACGTGTGCTAAGTGAAGATGACCCCAGTTTTACAAAGCCTAAGGAAAAGGCTACTAATCTTAAAACGTTACGTTTCCAAAAGATCATTGTCCACTTTTAACTCTGGCTTTTTCCAAGTACTTCACCTAGCAAAAAATGCCCATTACGTACTTTTCTCGATGCAATCTGAAATGAAGTCTCAGTTGTTTGTGTGACTGGCACTTTGAAAAGTTCCAAACTCTGCTGTTGTAGCTTGAAATACCTTAACTCTTTTGCAGCTGGATAGCAATTTGAACTGGGAGAAACATTCTGCAAATGAAGTGTATGACCTTTCAGTCAAATACAACTGTGTGGGTTTTTTTAGATAATACTCTCAGCTCTATGCACAAATTTTGGCAGAAGTGGCTTGCTACCTTTTTTTTTTAGAGGAGCATTTACAGAAAAGAAACTCTGTCCGTATCACATACCAATCTATATATTATTCTTCATACTGAAAACAAACATAAACTATGCTGTCTTTTAATATCATTTTGAGTTTTGAACTAGGTAAGCGAGTCATAGTCCACAGATAGATAGAGAGCTCTATGTTTCATCACCTGAGATCAAAATGAACAGTTTGTGAATGCCTTCTGGTTTCACCCTATTAGGAAAGTAACCACATTTCTTGTCATTGTTTTGGGCTTGTGGATCTGTACCTGAAGTACATCTCAACTCCCTGAATAAGTCATTTGCTACAAATAAGGCGCCTAGCTCATCTTGAAACTATGGTATCCTGAGGCCTAGAAAAGATGATGGTCATCAAGGAGGACACAGAGTCCTCCAGTACCAGTCACTGAAGTATGAATTTCTGGGAAGTGCATACTTTCAAAGGATATCTTTTGAAATCAAACGTACAGCTGGTTATTTCAGTGAAATGAAATAATACATCCACGCCCAATGGGAATCTCTGGCTCAACTTAATTTCAAACAAACTCCAGCATGCAATGGAAGCGTGCAGAAGCACTACTATTTGCTGCTTGTCTCGTGGGCTTTGGCACATAAAACATACTAAATAAACAAAACAAAAGTATCAACCTTCTCATCATAATCTTCAGTAAACAGGTCACAGGGGAAAACACTTTGCATAGACGTTTCTACCTAGAATTACACCATTTGAAATCATATGGCAGCATTTTATTCAGCAAAATTTCAGTGACTTTACCATTACAGTAGCCACACAGGTTGCCTAAAATACCTGTTATAGCTGGATAAAATAGCTAATATACAGAATATAGAGTGGAATTTCAAAATGTGATTATAAAAGGTGTTGGGGAAGGATGCGGTTCCTTTTACAATGATTGTACTTTGCCATCAATCATAACTGGATTCATTTCGCCATTGCAGAAAAAAAATGAGTGTTATCATGCGATTAGGACGACAGAAACTGCACACTCATAGACTGCTGGGTTTCA
The DNA here is from genome assembly GCA_013396935.1 of Baryphthengus martii. Taxonomy (NCBI): domain Eukaryota; kingdom Metazoa; phylum Chordata; class Aves; order Coraciiformes; family Momotidae; genus Baryphthengus; species Baryphthengus martii. The sequence goes on from VWZK01016143.1 coordinate 105,222, forward strand.
AGAATGGATTGAGTAAAATGAGCAAAGGAAAGGATTAAAACCCTCTCTCCCAACATAAGCAGCCTCATAAAGTGAAAAGTCTAAGCATTTCACAGTGAAAGTGCTTCAGCTTTTACTTCCAATCCACTTCTAACCACTTCTCCTTGTCCCTAGTTGGCCATTGTAAAAAGTTTTCTCTTTGGTTCCCTACTCTCAGGAAAGTTTTGTCTTTCTCTCTCGGGTTTTTTTTTTGGTTTGTTTTCTCTCTCTGTTGTGAACTTCTGCTTGTCCCCAGTTTCAGGAGAAAGTAAGCAGCATTAGAAACCAAACAAACTTGAAGAGAGAAAGAATTAGATTCCACCACTGAGCTGGCATGAAATCCAGAGTTCTTGGCAGTCACAGTGTCAATGGAGTGGCTGGAACATTGTATAATTTTGAGAGCAACATCATGGTTTTAATACGAGCATGATATTTTTGTAGTGCATGTAAAGCTCAAGGACTCAGAAGGTATTCCAGCTAAAGAATTTGAGGGAATAAAAAAGTAAATTCTAAGCCCACTTGCTGCTTATAACACATAGATCATTGTGGAAAACTCCAAAGGTGTATGATAAAAGAAGGGTAATTCAGAGGGACAGTGTGTACTAGTGTTCTCAAAATTCCTCAGTTAATCAAATGCTTAGTTAATGTCCATCTCTGTATATTTGAATGGGAAAAAAACCCCAACAACCCACCTTAAAACATCCAGGATTTATACATGATTTTCCCTGCTGAATGTATTTCAGTTCCTAATAGGCCTGGAGGCTTTACCAATAATAAAAAGATTTTTAAAAGGTCTTTCTTACTTGTTTCTCTGATTGTTTTGTTGGGTTTTTTTCCTACTTCTCCATACGGAACATAACTCAGACCCCTTAAAGCAAGCAGGTCTTGAACTTGACAAGTCAACAGGAACCTTTCCATCGGCATCATACTTTGCATCAGGTTTTTAGCAATTTACTTTTAGATTCCAAATTCTCCATGACTACTGCAGAGCTGGGAGCACTCCGAATTTCCCTCATTCAAGCTTTACCTGAACATGCTGTGTCAACAAATGCTGCTCTATTAAGGAGAGATGCAACTTAATGACAGCTATCTGTTACATAATGATAACCTTCATCGCCCACTGAGAAGGGTCAGAGAATGCCTAAAGCTTCTTAATCATAATAAAAAGCAGGAACGATTTCTATCACAAAAGCATATAGTACTGGGGGACATTTTCAGAGTAGCTTTTGCAAAGAGGAATCAAGGTCACTTTGAGTTGGCGTTGAGCTGCGTCTACCTTTCCTATTCCGAGTACGTTGGGAGAAAATTAATCAAACAAGGAAGTTGCCTTTTTGGTAGCACTCAGAACTCCAGCTGGAGGTAGGAAATGCAGAACTGGCAAAGGGGAATGGAAGTATTTCCAATTGTTTGAAGCTCAACAGCAACTGCCGGGTTCAAGTCAGAAGGCTTGCTCCCATTTCATCTGAATCGCTTTCATCCGTCCCTAGTGACCCTGTTTTAATATGCACTTATTTTCCTGTACTACAGGACATCTAGAAAGTTAACATCCCTCAGACAGCTTCGACAGCAAAGTGGTTAATGTTTGAAGAATGAGTCATTCTTTCCTTTGCCATGATGTTGGGTTCTTATTGTACAACCCTGTACAGTACTTAGCAATATTTTTTAAAGATTTAAAAAGCAAAGAGTTACAAAACCATTTGCAATTAACTTGAAATAGAAAAGATAGCACTTTTTTTAAATCCCATTATATAGTACACCGTATAAATTACAGAGTATTCAAATGCATAAATGCATCTGTGAAACATTTATCAAATGTAATTTTTCCATTGTTGTTGGGGGGGAGGGTATTTTTTTCCGGAGTTTTTTCTCTTTGTCCTAGAGACTCCCCCACCTCCCCTCACTATCACGTATGACAGTGCTCCAGGTCTGAGACATTGCTGTTGCAGTATCGCATGTTGTTGGGGATGTGGCAGTCTGTGTAGTTAATGCCCCCGTTTGGGGTATAAATGGGCTGCAGTCTGAAATCTCCTTTAAGGAGCTGATCATTATTTAAGGAGACAATCTGGAAGCTGGTTTCCGTCATCTCCAGGATGGAGTTGTCCTTCTTGGTCCCTGCCTCGCAGTAGTCATCTTTCCGACGGCCCCGGTTGTATTTCCACTTCTGGGAGGTGTAACGCCCTTTTTTGTGCATATGCCAGCAAAAAATGCTGAGCAGGACCACGAGGACAAATATCACTGCACCCCCAATCAACCCTGCCAGCAGAAACGGGGAGCCCAGGTTCTGAGACGTTGTCTGCTCATGGCTGGAGGGGATGTTGCTGCCATTGCTCAAAAAGGAAGCCTTGGTTGTGGCTTCTGAACAGACAGTGTCTTCTCCAGTTCTGTAACTGTTGTAAGTATCCAGTGGAACCAAACAAATTCGATAGGTGGACTTGGGCTCTAGATTTACCAAGCTTAAGTGTTGCTTCTCACCACTAACTATTCGTTCCTGAACAATTCCTCCAACCAGACTATGGCCCATTTTAACCCATGTGAGTTTATACGCCATCACAGTAAAAAGAGACATCCAGTTCACTTGGATGCAAGTGTCATTCACAAAATGGATGGAGAGTTGAATCCGTTCAGATATAGGAGGTGTCACCCTATCTCTGTCCTCCCTGTCAGGCACAGTGGGGAGTGTGGCTATGGTAGGAGTGAGAGGATTGTATTTGCTACTCGGGGGAGGAACCGATGAGGTGGGAACTAATGTAGTTGGCACGGCTGTAGCTGGGGCTGGGGTGATGACAAGTGGCAGGTCAGGGGTGGTGGTGGGGCATGACAACATATTCATATTGAGCTCCCTGACTGCCATACCTCGGACCTGCTCTGGTCCCTGGCACATAAAACCCCGTACGTTGATGGAAGAGGGAATAAATTTGAGCCATTCAGTGACCCACTTAATACCGCAGTCACACAACCAGGGATTATTCCTGACAGTGAGTTGCCTCAGGTTGTGGAGATTATCGAATACCCCCTTTACCAACATCCGAAGTTGATTGTTGGAAATATCAAGACGTTCCAGCTTGTGGAGGTTTGCAAAGGCTGTAAGTGGTATATGGGTTATCTGGTTGTCCTGCAAGTAGAGCCTTAGCAGATGTGTACCTGGAAGATCAGGAGGAGGGTAGGTCAGTGAATTCCGCACTATTGAGAACTCCTTGAGCTTGGAGAGGTGGCTGAAGGTACCTTCAGCTATGCCTTTATTAGTAAGGAGATTGCCATCCACAATCAGACGCTCCAGACTCGTAAGATTCTGGAAGGCCAGGTCTGAAATGACAGCAATTCGATTTTCATCTACTCGAAGTTCTTGTAAGTCCACCGGAAGGCCTACTGGTACGCTGCTTAAGTGATTCTTGGACAAGAACAGAAGCTTGAGGCTGATAGCTTCCCGGAATGCCCCATCCTCAACGCCAACAGTGGAGATGGAGTTGTCATCCAGGTGCAGCTCTTCCAGCTTCAAAAGCTGAGCAAGGGCAGCTCGAGAAATGGTCTGAATGTTGTTTTCCTGCAGGTGGAGAACCCTGACATTCTTGGGCAGGTTCATGGGGAATTCATCCAGTTGGTTGCCATACAGGTAGACTGTGTGCACAGACTGGACATTGTGCAACTCTGCAGGAAATCCAGCATTATTAATTTGGTTATTATGGAGGTAGAGGACGGTTACACCCTCCGGTATCCCAAGAGGCACTGAGGTCAAGCTTCGCTCATTACAGTAGACAAAGTTTCGATCACAGCGGCACACTTTTGGGCAGGCCAAAGTTTTGGAGACCTGCATGTAGAGCCCCAGGGAAAAGATAAGCCATGATTTAATGAGAACGGCCCGATCTGTGGGCCACATTCTAGTCCACAAACCCATTTCTAATTTAAAGAAATAAAGTACCAAAGAGTTAAAGAACTGATAACAATAATAAAGCACAGGTAGGAAAATCTCAGGTCATTAGAACTGGCTTCTACTTATGTTCAGTGTTCAGGCCAGAGCTAAAGTCCTGGAGGCTAAGTATAAAATAATCCTTTTATAATTGGCCTACCTCCTACTTTTGCTAAGAAAGCTAGAGTCTTATTAGCCAGGGTTACAAAGTTTGTTGCCTTCCTCCATGTGTGCTGAAAGAAACAATAGCCACGTCTCTGCAGCTGAGCAACGGGTTAATTTAAAGCTACCAAAAGTCGTCCGTGTAGGAGTTGCTTGGAGGGTAATACGTCCTTTCACTAAAGTCTGTTGGTGTTACACTCAGCTTTCTGAAGTCCGCACAGTCCTCATATCAGCTCTCTGCCACGTCTGGCCTGTCTGTAAAAGAAGAGAGAAAAGAAAAAGCTGAATAGCACGAAATGTTTAATAGGGAAGATGAAGCCCATCGGAAGACTATTCTAAGGCTGTGCTCTTTCTGGCTTTCTGGACAAAAAGACATTAATATTAGCTTGATATTACTGTTAAATAGTCTTGAAATAGCTTCGATACAAAGTCCTTGAAGTGACTGAAGGACTTTCAATGACTTCGGTGAAGGCTAGATCTATCACTTGGGTTTGCATATTGTACCTCCAGTCTTTGTCCTCTCACAGTCTGCTTCAAATTCTAGAATTAAAACATTTTACAAACCTGAAACTAAACCATTTAACTGGAAATTTTTGCTCAGGTGTTTTTTATTCTTCTGCAGAACCACTGACTACAATGACTGCTATTTGCTGATGCCTGACAGAGCGGACTCTGGGCTATATTATTTAATCACACTATGTTATTTTTCATTTTCTACCAGATTCTGGAATGTTCTGCTTCTATTTCTGTAATGTCGTTATGTATATTCTCCAACTTGACACATACTCCCAGATTACTGCACCTCACTTCAGTGAATTAGCTAGTTACGAGGCGAATCTTTTAAACAAGTACGGTAAGCCACAAACACAAACCACCCCGCTGTAAGGCATGTATTTGCTAAAACCATCATCTTGATACTGTTTCTGATGTGAACTGTGCTGTCAACAGACTTCAAAATTAGTCTTCCACTAAATGAAACAGGCTCACATCTGCCAAGTTATTATTTTAGGATAACGGCTCAAACTACGGCAGTTTTGCAGGAGAGCGCTTTTGTTGAAACTATAAAGGTTAGGTATTTCTTTTAATTCTGCTACACAGTTGTCTGTGAATGGCTATAGAAATAAATTTGTTAGCAGTAGTATAGATGAGTTCTTTAATGTATATTTGCAGCTTTTAAATGTACTTTTTAACTTTTATATTCCCAGCTACTATTTATTATTCAGATCTATAACCAAATAATTAAGTTCTCTAAAGCGTGCAACGAAAAATACTGTATTGCATGGTGTTGGCTTGTTATACATTGTCTCCAATTACTGAAAAAAATGCTGCATTTTATGTACTTGAACCTCATGAACGATATAAACCTTGACAAGTACCAAGCATGTGTAGCTCACGTTCTTGAACTGCAGTTACATAAACACAGTATTTTCCCAGATTTTATTTAGCCAGATCAGAACTCATTGGCTGGGATTTCAGTAAAATAAACTTTCAGTGAACAGAAATTACATTTAAAAATCCTTTTTTTTTTCCTCTAAGTAGTCTAGGTAATTCAGAAATAAATGTAATTCAGGAGTACATAAAAGCTTGTTCTTCTGCTACAGTGCAGTTTATAACATGTCCCAAATGCTGCTTTTGGGAACCCCACGGACTGACAGTGTAGAAAATCTCTTTAGGAGTGAACCTGTTGTAACACTGCAACCTTGCACTTGTAGATTACTATATTTATTTGGAGCATCATCAGGTATCAGCCTCAAGACTAGAAGAGCTGGAAATAAAATGTGAAAAGTCACGTAACTTATCAGTATGAACTCAAATGGTAATTGTACATCTACTGTAAAGCAGCCTATACCATGTGTTACCCTTTTCTAGAAACAGTAAGATTAGCTGCCCAGCTGTTAAAGGTTTTCTCTCTTGCAGGCATATTTCATTCAAGAGGGGTTTAATTTCAATTATGTAAGATGACGTGATACTGTAGAGAAACTCTAACAGGATTACATTCTAACATGAACCTAAGTGTGACAGTTTATCCGCTTTTAATATGGCCTGGCTCCCATCTAGATCATACTGCTCTGATCTGTCATGACACTGTCTTTTTAAAACAAGAAAGGACATGCAGAGCCTCCTCTGAGATGCTTGGGACCACACAGAGTAAGAACAGTGGTTCTCTCACTACGTTTCCATCATCAGAGAGAGATAGTCCTTACCTCCTAACAGGGCCAATACCCTGCCCTGAGCTTTCTTTTGATTTTAAGCCTGATTGCTGATTAGCTTTTATTTGACTCCCAGGTATGACAGAAAGCCCAGCTGAGGACAGGCAGCCACAGGCAGCTGCAGCTCCTGGTTTGCTGGGAACGTCCTAAAGAGGAGATGTCATACTAAAACTGATGTATACATTCACCTTATTCTAGGGTTCTGCCCAGAGTACCTCTCCCGTAGGCAAATGTGGCCCTGAATAAACGATTTCAGTAATGATTCTAGCAAATTAGGTCAAACATACAACACTTCTCATCAGATATTACAAGAGAGCTTTGACTGGACAGTCACCTCGAGCATATCAGCACTTTGAAAACTGACACTGTGGAGTTTATCACCTTTTTATTGTCCCCTGCATTTTGCCCTTAGAAATCTGTTAAAACTTTCCTCCTGTTTTGTCCCCTCATGAGGTGAGAAAGGGGAATTTTTTATTAATGCCCTTTTCCTAATCTCCAGCTATCAGTCCTTAATAAACTGATACTATAAAACTCAGTACAGAAAATATTCCTTGGTAACTATGGTTGATTGTATTAAGCAAGAGCACTAGGACAAACTTAATTAGATATTTATGACTTCAGGGTTTACTGTGGTGTGGCAGAGGGAAGGAATGAGGAAGCAAGGATAAAACTGAATGTGTTTAAATTTTGGGGAGAAAAGCTTTACAGCAGCAGTTTTTTGCAACTGTTTAATAATAACTCATTGTAGTGGTCATAGCTGAAGTCTTTTTCAGCAAATCTCAGGGTCCCTAATGCAAAAATTAATTGTTCCCCTGTGTTTGACATCTCTACCTCAAAGACATTAAAAAGACTGAAGAGTTGAACAACCTGCTTGATTTAAAAAACAAACAAACAAACAAAAACTGTGAAGGAAGAGCATTCTCTGCAAATTCCAGAAGGTTGAAAAGCTGAACCAGTTTGTTCTTTAGCAAAATGCCAAAACTGAAGGCAGGTAGAGTAATTGAGCTTTATCCTCAGCCCTGCCATGTTGGCTTCCTAAAGCAAGCCGTGTGTTTTCAATATTCTTGCAAGAACTGAACTGAGTCTCTCTGAGAATGAACTTATCACTTGCAGAAGTAGAATTTTGGAAGTGGAAAAATTAAGGGCACTCCCTAGCTTTCATGATTGTAAATCTTGGGAATCGATTCACAAACTAGAGATGGCAGTGACTTTGTTTATTGTGAAGCCAGAAAGTTCTAAAAACCAATCTAGAAAGAGAGGATGAGGGTAAAGGAACCTGTTGCGATTAACTTAAAGAAATCAACAAGCAAATGCCCCAGTAATAACACATCTGCCCATCATCACCTTGATCACTTTTGTTTCTATTTCCTTGCCCTGTACACTTGATTTCTATTATTTCTCATTATATCCTCCGTGGAGCACAAGCCACGTCTCCCAAGTGTCTAGGACATTTCCTGTTTTACTGCAGCCAGGATATTAAATCCCATTAGGATGTAAGGAATGATATAATAAAGTTGAGAAAAGCACATTGGAATAGATGAGAATATATGTATACATTTTAGGTGGCCATGTCTAAATAGTGGCCTGAGTTCCTGCCATTAATGGGAATGGTCCCTTTCATATCTTAAGAGGAATGGCTGAACAACATTTTTATCTCCCTGTCTTTTTTCAAACCTGCCTTATTTAAATTCTCTTTTGGCATGATTAATGTTAGCTGAAGAAGAACAATTTTGGCTTTGTGCACTCGATAAAAATTTCAAATTTGCTTTTGTTCAATGCTGGAACTGAACAGCTTCTCTGACGTATTTTGATTAAAGTATTTAAAGGCTGAAGCATCAGGCTGCAAGTTGGGAAGGAGAAGGTTTTATTAGTTTCCCCTTCAAGGGTCAGAATCATCCACACAACTTCAAGCTTTAGTCACTCTGCTGTGCATAGGCATGAAATAATTTCACTTTAATAAACAAACATGCTTCAGTAATTAATATATTAATGAAAATGCTACTCAATCATAAATTTGCGGTATTGAAGGAAAAAAAAAACAACAACCCGCTTGCAGCCTGCTTATGGACCTCTCTCCTACCTCACTGACCAGTGTTGCCTCAGTGGCTGTGTCTGTGGTGTCTAAAGAAGCTCCAAAGCTGCCCTCTGGGCCATCCTCCCCGCCTTTCATGCTGCAATCTTCCAAACATGCAGTCCCAGGTGTAGCAGCCAAGGTCCCTGTGGCTGCCTGAGAACCTATTAAATGCTCAGGGGAGGTAACAGAGAATAAAGGGAGGCGACAGCATATGGAGCACAGCCTGTGTAGGAGTGCTTACAACCCCGTGTTACAAGCACAGGAGTTGTGTTGTGCTCTGAAGCCAAGCTGGCTGTTTTCATTAGTCTTCCCATGTTTTAGATTAAGGATATTCATTTTTTTAGGGGGAATAAAATTAACAACACTTGGCTATTCTTTCCTTCAAGGAATCCTGAAAACAATCAAAAATAGGTCCTAGAAATCCATGGGTTTTTTCTCTGACATTCTAACCACTCAGTACCACTTTTCCTGGCAGTTCATCCATTTATCTGAATCTGAGTGTCATGCAACATAAATCGAAAGGTAAGCAAAACCATAACCAAATGGTCATGTCTACTCTTTCCACTACTCCCAGTCAGTGATTCTCATTTAACACAAAACCATTTGGTATAAATTTTCTGGGCTTTACGACAGACCAAAGTCATAATCAAGTCATAATCTTACTCTTCATAATTATAATATACAGTACGTATAGGATTATTATGTCTGGAATTGAACGACAACCAGAAAACAAATCTAATTCCATTCCTCTGAAACCTAGTACAGAGTTCCTAGTGCTTAAGAAAAATGTCCCCGAACTTCTATCATCCGGAAACAAAAACAATTACAGAACAATACCTAACAAATCCCATTTTTCCATATAAGCAGAGTTCACATCTACCCATGAATGAATGTCCTGCTTTTTTTTTTTAACTGGTAAGGAGCCTTAGGTGGTGGTTTACTGTATATTTATTTATCTATGAGCTACTTGAGTTCGCACTTTGTGTTCAAAATTTAATATGGGTCTATACTCTGCATCAAAGGTACGGAGGAAAGGACCAAAAAAATTGCAAAATGCTTTTCTGGGAAACTGTTTTTTGGGCTTGGTGCTGTGGCTGCTTGATAGTTATGGATGTGTATTATTTGAGAGGAAGAGGTAAGAATGAAGGAAAAGAGGCAAAAAAGAAGACAAGAAACCATTATCGGTGCCCTCTTCTAAAGTGAATATTAATGTCACGATAATGATCAGTAGCTAGTACTGGAAGGAAACCTTAAAGAGTCTCTGTGCACTGTTACAGACACTGGGAAGTCTATATGGACAGATTTTGGCAGAGAAAGACATTATTGCCTTTGAAATACTGTTAGCAAAATGATTCAGCAAATGTACACAAATTAGTTCTTCTGTCATCTGTTCTTTTCTGCTCTGATCAGGACGTTTCTGGTTTTGCCTCTCAATTTGCACTTAAAATTATTCTCAAAAGTTCAGATCAGGCAGCCTGCTGGAGGCAAGTGAAAAGGACTTGAATCTGCCTTGGTGGAGACAGGAGAAAGTTTAGGGAGTGGTAGATCCTGCAACAATGGGTCTAAAGACATCATTTGCTATCCTTCTCCCTCTTGCTCTTCTCTAATCTTCCACTCCTCCAAGCCTTTTATCTCTTTCCAGCCACATTCCTGCAAATTCTTAAGCAGACACATTTCCCATAAGGATGCAGGCTTCAGGAAATCCCTTTTTAAAAGGCCTGATATTATAATCAACAAAAGCTTTGCCTTGGGAAATTTGGGTCGTGTACAGGTTCTTGTCAGTCAACAGGAATCCGACAAAGCCCAATTCCTGACCGCCAGGAGAGGGAGCTGATGGCAGGAAACTTTCTCTCCTATAAAGAAACAAATAGATAAATAAATGTGGGACTCGTTTTCTTCCCAGTTGGTCCATCGGCACACACGTGCACAAACTTCTCCTTCCTCACAGATGTCTGAGATGCCAGTGATCGCTGGCTTGTTTGACAGAGTCTCTATGATGTGCATGACAAACTCGGCAGCATAGCGCTTTGTTTCTGGGAAAATTAATATGCTTGTATTCCAGTGATGAACATTATTCGCAGCGTGAATCTTACGTGCTTCATGGTTCAGTTCTCTCTTTACTTGCGGGTTACTGCAGAGTGCAATTATTGCATCGGTATGAGGAGGCATGGAAGAGGGAGGGGCAAAAAGAGAGTTAGCAATGGAAAAAAAGGAGTTTTGTGAGGGACGCAGCTTCACTACAGCAGATTTTTCTCCTTTTGCAGGTTAGTAGAAACCAGTGACAGGTCAAAAGAGAGAATGAACTACAAGACATAATCACTAGAGTGGTCACTGTACTCCAGGAAGCAGGGCTGAAACAGCGCCAAGAAAAATGGCATCAGTGCCTCAGGTGGAGTCATGGATTCAAAGGTGCCATGCATCCCACTGGGCACCGCGCTGTGCCGCACACCTGAAGTGCTGGGCTCTGAACCCCGAGCCCTGAAGTGAACTTGACACCTGGATGAATTCCACAAGCAGGTAAAAGGGGCTAAGGCTGCCCAGGTGCCTCCTGTTGGAATTAAGGGCAAGACTGGGTTGGCCTCTGTATTTGCCACCAAGAAGATCTTTTAGCTCTGCTGTTGGCTGCAACCCAGCAGGTGTTGAGTGGTGGGGACACATGCCATACCAGGCCTTGATGTGAGGTGTGTTGTAAGAGGGCCATCCAGGAGGGGAGGCCAGGCCAAGCACACCCTGAAGTGCTGAGAACTAAAGTAGAAATGGGAAACAGCTGCCAGTTAGGTGGTGATTAGAGGGTGGAGATAAAAGGCCAGTAGAGCCTCCTTATTGAGGACCTGCTGCTGAAGGGGTTTGTGAGAAGGAGTTTTGTGGAGTCAATGAAAGAGTCAAGGATAATGAAGGTAATGGCTTGGGTAATGTATCTTTCTGGTATTTGTCTGGTTGGTTTGTGCCTGGCTGTGTTGGGGTATGGGGTGTGGCTGATGTCTCCTTATGTTATTGTGTTTTTTGCTCAGTTTGCCTTTTCTGTTGTGTCATCTGTGGTGAGTGGGTTTATTGCTTCCTTAGTTCCCCCCATTGTTGGCCATGCTATGTTATTTCTGAGATCTGTAGCAATAGCTAATAGAACTTGCATGAGTTTTTGTGTATGTTTTCTGCTGATGGCTGTGTCCTTTTTGCTGGGCCATATAATTGGCAAAACAACACCCTACTCAGCTTCTCCAACTGGTCCATACATGAGCATTGAAGTGCTAAAGTTCAGATGTGGAGAAAGCCTGCCTACAGTAACGTATCTTCACTCCTGTGTTTGCTTTAACACTTTTTTATTTATGAAAGAAGAAAGTTATTCTCAAAACTTGATGTTCATCAAGACTGTATCATCATTGATAATTAACATACCTCTGATCACAGAAACATTTGTGTTCTCAGTCTGTGATTAAAAAAAAATCAACTCTATAGTTTTCATCAATGTATGTCAGGAATATGACTATTTTTAATAATCAAAAAAGAAATGAAAGCCAGTGCAACATCTAATGGAAAACAGCAAAGAAATAGAACACCTCCTGCTGCAGGCTGCATTAGTGGACAATGCTGTGCTATCCATCCAAATTTATCTTTTGGTTTGTCACACCAGCCAGCCCAATCTGAATGCCTGTCTGCATGGATTACTCTTGCATAGACTTCTACTATTGATCATTTCAGCTTCTAGCAGAATCATAGAATGCATTGGGTTGGAAGGAACCTTTAAAGGTCATCTAGTCCACCCCCCCCTCCCTCCCCACACACACACAGTAAGCAGGGACATCTTTTAACTAGATCAGGTTGCTCAGAGCCCCCTCAAGCCTGACCTTGAATGTCTCNTGCTCAGAGCCCCATCAAGCCTGACCTTGAATGTCTCCAGGGATGAGGCCTCCACCACTTCCCTGGGCAACCTGTTCCACCACCCTCATAGTAAAGAATTTCCTCCTAATATCCAATCTGAATCTACCCTTCTCTAATTTATAACCATTGCTCCTTGTCCTTTTGTTACACATCCTTGTAAACAGTCCCTCCTCAGCTTCCCTGTAGGCCCCTTTCAGGTACTGGAAGGCCCCCATGAGGTCTCCCTGGAGCCTTCCTTTTTCCAGGCTGAACAACCCCAAGTCTCTCAGCCTGTCTTGGTAGGAGAGGTGGCCCTCCTATGAATCTGCTCCATCAGGTCCATATCCTTCTTGCGCTAAGGGCTCCAGAGCTGGACAGAGTCCTCCAGGTGAGGTCTGACCAGAGTGGAGTAGTAGAATCACCTCTCTCAATCTTCTGGCCACGCTTCTTTTGATGCAGCCCAGGATGCACTTGGCCTTCTGGGCTGCAAGTATGCATTGTTGGCTCATGTCCAGTCTTTTGTCCACCAGTACCCCCAAGTCCTTC
>VWZK01016144.1:0-50474 GCA_013396935.1 Baryphthengus martii
TTTTTTTTTTCACCAGAACAGCTTAGCTAGGAACTGGCTAATGGGTTAGGCAACAGTATGGTATGACATCAGCAGAATTAGGGCTGTAATAACAACAAAAATTACATTACCTTTGAAATCCAAAGCCAGACTCACTTTAGCAAGGAAATACACGTAAATCACCTGCATGTAGTCTCACACTTGACTTGTTCATTTATCCAGACCGATTTTACTGTTGGATAAAATAGTTGTTTTATTCCTAAAGCAGAGTAGCAATTCAAAACTCAAGGTACTCAACCTCAGAGCTTGAGGGCACAGTATAGAAGATGGAATGAAAATAGACTCATTTTACTAATGTTTTCTCTGTTCCATTACAGCAATGGTTTTACTAAAAAGATCCCGAACGCCTATTTTCAAAGCAGACAGACCTTTCACATTTTTCCTGCGACACGCTAACACAGGTACACATGCTCTCTGTTTCAATAGCAGAATCCTTCACAAGTAGTACTGAAGACAGTAACAAGTTCTTTGTAAATAGTGTGCCATTCTTCTGTCCAGGAAATTCTAACAACCGTGAAAATAGTCGGTTTATGGGTTTCAAAGCATAAAGAATACAGTTTAATTTCTTTAAAATAATGCATGATAGGCATAGAAGTTAGGAAAGCCAGATCAGCCTCTTCTATGTATGTGCTCAGAAAGATTTCTACCGTAATTATAGGAACTATAAAGACCTTACAGATCTTACATGCCCCAGGATTAGGGACTGAACTCCACTGGGCAATTCAAATCACAAATGGGATGGATCAGCTGAATTAATACAGGAAGAAGTTAAAACATAAATCTTTCTCTATAAATGAAACTTATGCATGCCCATGCAGACGGCACAAAGTCGGTTTGCTGACTTCTGCCTGTAGGCACCAAGACTCCAGCGACTGAAACTCCCTGTATTAATTCCTAGCTCAGCAGTTTCTAGGGGGATAGCTCAGAAATTCTGAAGACCAACAATCTTTTACCCAGCTACAGTTCAGACTATGCAAAAGCAAGTTTCTCTTCCCTCATATCTTGACTATCAACACCTTTGAGGAGATGTGTACAACTGGACTCTTCACTACTTAGTATCCTCATGAGGCATTTCAGGTTACCAAAAGCCATGGATGTTCACTGTAGGTAATCAGGTAACAGCTCTGCAAAAAGCCGAACTTTTACCTTCATTTTCGAAAGGAACTGCCAAAAAATGCATGTTTCATTTTGCAACTGATAACTCTCTCTTCTTGCAAATGAATTCCCTCAGCCCCCAAAAGAAACAAGCAAGCTTGCAGAGTATGTCTGAAAGAGTGAAGCATCACGCTGCTCCTTTGGCTTCAGTATTGGACTATGTCTCTATTAGTCTAATCTTGAAGTATGTTTCATTTCAGATGTCCAATTACATAAGCAACTCCAGAATCTCTGCCAAAGGAAAACATCGTACAGCTTGTTGGCAATAATAATAATAATAATAATTGCATTATGTGCCATTTAGCATGTGTTTGCCCCTCTGAAGCAGCAGGTCATCAACAACTCTTATTCTTAGCAATGCAGTGTATTTGTACCTTAAGCATTTTCTAAAAATCCTTCACAACACCAAAGTCCTCTTGTAACTGGGGTCACACCTGTTTAGCCTTCCAGGAAACATACAGCCTTTTATAAGGTCCAGTAAAACACTGAGACCTGGCAAAAAGACCAAAGAGAACAATTTTGCCTATATGTTTCCAAGCAACACATATGGTTTTTAGTTGATGAATACCTGCGTATGTCGCATTCTGCTTTAAAAACTTGTATCTTATGTTTCGATCAAAATGCAAACACATCTTTTTAAAGACAAAAGCACTACTTTTGCAAGGGTTTTGTTTCAAATGTGCACTGGCAATCATTACCATTCAATAACTAAAAAGTATTTTTACTTGGCAAATACAGAATTAAGAAAAAAAAAGAAAAAGGCACTAAAAGCTGATCTATGAAGACTGAGATACAGACTCTTCAGGGTTAAGAGCAAACTGATTTTAGTGAATAAAATTTCTCAGTTTACAGTATATATATAAACAAGAAGAAAACCAGATTGTAAACCATGATTTTGATATGAAGCATAACAAAAAAAAATATCTTCCACAATCAACTCAAATTCAGAATAACATTTCTGTAATTTAAGTTTTTTAAACCAAAAAGTGAAAACTGAAAACATTCGGTCATTTTTTTTTTGCTCAGACTTAGTGACTGAAGTTGTTCAGGTACGAAAAGGGGAAAAAGTAAAAAAGATCTTTTAATACTTTTTTATTAACCTAACTAGAGGTACTCAAAACTTACTACCTCATAAAGTTCACAATTAATCTTTATGTAGACCGAAAGTCTTCATTGCATCAGTCACCTAGTAAGAGCAGAAATAGATCTTCCAAAACTTAAAATAGCAGAGTTCTGCCAGAAATAACTGGAAAATTTTGGATTTCTTAAATCTGAATTTTAAGTATGAACACATTCCCTTTGAAGGACAGGCAAGGTAACAGTGCTAACAAACAACTGAACCACAAATTCAATGAATCTGAGGCAGTGATTTCATTCAAGGGGTTGTAATAATCTCTTTTGTAACTACAATACCAATACAAAAGAATGAGTTTAGGCTCTTTTGTTCAGTGCAAAAACAATTCTTCAGCCAATGGTTTAGGTAAGTTTCAAGTTTCGGCAAATTCCTGGTTTAGGCTGCCAATAATTTGGAAAGGCCTTTTTGTTTTTAATACAGAAACGTTCAAATTATTCAAGGCAAGCAGGCAATTGCTGTTATTTTTCCACACAAGCAATGAATTATCATAAATCTGCTAGTTTCATGCTCAGCTTATGTGTTTAAACTGTACTACACTTTGAAAATGTGGTCCAAAACTGACACATTAATATTGTTTTCATTTACAGGTTCAGTACTCTTTATAGGAAGAGTTACAAATCCTTCGTAATAAACACTAGGTAAATAAACTGTCTTCAGCTCCTCTCATGGTGAGATTTCCTTCAATGAAATTAAAGGCCACATTACATAAATTTATTAAAAACTCTGTTTTAACAGTATCACTTTTGTAAGAATAAGAGTGAGCAAGTCTCCCACTACTTTATTATTTTGTACACACTGTTGGAAACTCATAGTTGCCTAGGAATCATTAGCACCACAAATACAGCAAAGATAGTGAGCATATGAATATTTGAGGAAAAAAATGAACAGATATTGCCACGTAAATGTTTAAGAATATCAGCCAATAGCTTCTGCTGAACTACTTCATCATGGTTAAAGTCAACTTGGACTGTTGCTGAGTGCGTAGGTCATCTCAAAGAAAACATCCCACAATAAAGATTTGTAATATATGTTATTCTTAAAGCACAAATTCATTTCTCTGCCCTGAAGTTAAAAACTTAAGAACAACATTGGAGCAGGGCTCTAATACGTGTAGCGGTTGCTCTTGAAGACAAGCCAGTATTCCCCTTCTCCTCCTTTTTCTACCTTTTATTGTTGAGCTGACATCATACGGAACATCCCTTTGGCCAGTTTGGGTCAGCTGTTCGAGCTGTGTCCCCTCCCCAGATCTTGTACACCCCCATCTCACTGGGGAGAGAATGTTGAAAAGCCAGCCTTGGTGCTGTGCGAGCCACACTCAGCAGCAACCACAACACGGGCACCTTTCTAGCTCCCAGTACAAAGCACAGCACTATGAGGGCTGCTATGGGGAACACGAAGTCCATCTCAGTCTGAACCAATACACCTGCATTTGTAAACATTAAAAACTTCTGACACAGAAAAATTTTGTGCAGCATTCCTCAAAGGCTGACCCCTGCTTTACCACATTATATCCTCACAAAACTGTGTAGTTGCAATTCATCATTAGCTTCCTTTCACTCATTCCCTGATTAAGAGCAGAATATTCAGTGAATCAAAACTGCTCTTCATTCTTTAGCACTGATACTAGAACGTATAAGCTGTGGAAAGGGAAGGCAAAATGAATGATTCCAATAAAAAACGTACTCAATCCGACACAAAAATTAAAATAGAGCTTTTATTGATGGAATAACAAAAGTGCTTTTCTTAAATATTTTTTCAAAATACATTTATACAACTTACAATAATATATCCAAAATAACTGTATATACAAAACATTACCTTGTTTAATGCATGTGCTTTTTTTTTTTCTTTGAAAATTACAAAGCAACTTTTTGGCAAAGTTCAACCTTAAGAGGTGATAATTTTGAAGGTTGGATTAAGAAAAATAGAACCTGAGGGAAAGTGACACTTAAGTCCATGACAAGCAAGAAGTTCTCCATTTAGTTAAATAAAAATGTTTCTGTAATATTTTTCACATTACAAAAATAACAGAAGTGAAAGGGAAAAAAAAAAAGATGATGGACACTTTTCTCATCACTTTATAGAGCAGCTTCTCATTCTTTCAGGTACAGGAAGTTGAGATAAGAGTGCATGTCAAAAATGAATGCAAGTAAGGACAGCAGTGCCCTGCTGTGGCTTTCTCTCCTGTGCAGTGTTTCTTAGCTGCTGTTGATATGGTTAACCTGATTGGATCTGCGATGGATTTCTTCCAGAAAACTCTCAAGCTGTTCTATCAGCATTCGTTTTTTAAACCTGCATTTAAAAGAAAACATAATCATGGGTGCATACAGTAATACACAAAACACTGCTCACAAAACTTTTGCTGAACCCTGGAAACTTCTGTTATTATTTTAAGTCCACTGCATGATGAAGTTGTACGTACATGTTATATGTATATACACTGTCTCAAAGTTCTGGTAAACTACCAACTTGTTTTACCATTTAATGAGTATACAAAACCCACGCATGTTACAGTCTGTTCTAGCACATTGCTGCACATCACTCAGCCCGCAGAAAGCCAGGAAAGAGAGTAAAGTTCCAAAGAACAGAAATAAAATACATGTCAAAAGAACCATAATTCTAAAGCTGGCAATAGCTTTTGGGGATTATTTGCATGCCTTCATGATGCATTCACAATCTGCTTGAAGGTACCTGGCTATAGAGGGACCTGGACAGGCTGGATCGGTGGGCCAAGGCCAACGGTTTGAGGTTTAACAAGGCCAAGTGTCAGGTCCTGCACTTGGGTCACAACCACCCCAGGCAATGCTACAGGCTTGAGGAAGAGTGGCTGGAAAGCTGCCTGGCAACAAAGCACCCAGGGGTGCTGGTCAACAGCCATCTGAGTATGAGCCAGTAATGTGCCCAGGTAGCCAAGGCGGCCAACAGCATCCTGGCTGGTATCAAATAGTGTGGTCAGTAGGAAAAAGGAACGGAACGCCCTCCTGTACTTGGCACTGGTGAGGCCACACCTCAAATACCGAGTTCAGTTTCAGGCCCCTCACTACAGGTCCTATGAGGAGCGGCTGAGAGAACTGGGGTTGTTTACCTTGGAAAAAAGGAGGCTGAGAGTCTGTCTGCTCTCCCAAGTAACCATTGACAGGACAAAAGGAAATGGCCTCAAATTTTGCCAGGGGAGCTTTAGGTTGGATTTTAGAAAAAATTTCTTCACCAAAAGGGTTGTTAAGTGTTGGAAGAGGCTGCCCAAGGAAGTCGTGGAGTCACCATCCCTGGAGGTATTTAAAAGCCACGTAGATATGGTGTTTAGGGACATAGTTTAGTGGTGACCTGGCTGTGCGGGTTAACGGTTGGACTTGATGATCTTAAAGGTCTCTTCCAATCAAAACAATTCTATGATTTTACAAGTTGGTACTTGTGAAGGAACAGTCATTATACAGTGCAGCGTAGATTTCTTGACAAGAAAATATAAATTAAAAGTTTGAGAAAGAAATTAAAGAAAATATTGACTTAATCCATCCCTGGAGTCTCTGCATTTCTACTCCATATTGATTAGATAAATTTGAACAGCAGACCATTTTGTCACCTTTGTTTACACCCTCAGCACACACAGCTCCTTGATGTTTCCAGCTAGCCCCGCAACTTGCCACATTTCTGCATCTGAGAAGCCATTTCTGACCAATGCTTTGGCAGCCGTACGCACACACAAAGATTAAGCAGTAATGAAAACACTTTCTTAACTCAGTACTATTCTGAATTACACACCAAGTTTCGTCCTACAACCTTACTGAATCCCATCAAAAGCCTCTAGTCCCAGCCAGGCTTCCCAGTCCATGTTCTTGGCTCACAGAAACATGGTATCTTCCCTAATTCCCAGACCACAGACCTCATCACAATCAAAGCTCGATTATGGGGAAGGAAGCTCCCATTCCCAACCGCTTACTATCTCATTGAATATCCATGCTCTGGGTTCCTTGCTCATCCTCCTTGGGTTCCTCCTGGGTTCCTTGCTCATCCTCACAAATTTCCCCAGTAACCCCACAGAAAACCCACACTTCAAATACTGCTTCCTCTCTATACTTCCTCAGTTTTCACCAGTGCTCTCTGCTTGTTGAAAAGCAATAATCTGGGAAATAGATCATTCTTCCTTCTTATTCCCTATAGTAAAAGTCAAATTATTTAAGCTAATAGCAAAGTGCTTGGTATAATACAAACCTAGTAAAAATTCAACGTG
The DNA here is from genome assembly GCA_013396935.1 of Baryphthengus martii. Taxonomy (NCBI): domain Eukaryota; kingdom Metazoa; phylum Chordata; class Aves; order Coraciiformes; family Momotidae; genus Baryphthengus; species Baryphthengus martii. The sequence goes on from VWZK01016144.1 coordinate 6,558, forward strand.
CTCATATTCTGTGCAAGTGAGAGGGCAACATTACTTTCCAGAATACCTTCAAGCCTCTCTGCAGCACCTGTACAAGTTAACAGCAGAAGTTTCCTAGAAACTTAAAACTTAGTGGAAGGTGGGGGAAAAAAACCCACGTTGCTAATTATTCTTACACTACTGTTGGCACAAGAATTCAGGTTTACAGTGTCAAGCTCTTCAGTACATCTCGCTGAAAGCTCTTTTCCAAATGCTGAACCCTACAGCAAACATTTTTTCAAGGCAACAGAAACAACTTACCACATTAATAAATACAGTAATTAAGAAAATTAAGCATTGACTCCAATTCAACCATTCACTCTGAATATTAGTACCCTTAATAATATAACTTCCTTGAGTAGTTCTAGCTATTGAGCATAAAGCTCCACTACTCTTTTGGTTGTATTAATTTCTGCCACCACTTTCACTTTTAGCACAAGTGGGTATTGCTCAGCATTTTGTCTAGGTACACACTTTGAGCTTTGCTACATGCATTAGTACCTTAAAGGTCTTAATTTGGACAATAAATAAAAGGGACTTGAACTGCTCATACTGAGAAGTTGGTTGCTTTGGAACATGTTGATCTGTTTTTTGTCAGCTTTTGCTCTAGATCATTTAGAAAGAATAAAGAAAACACTTATTCTTAGTGCTAGGAACATAAATGGAGTGCTATACCAATTCCAGAAATACTGAAGACCTCTCCACTACATAGGCAAATTCCTTTTAGTCCTTTTCTGTATCTGAAGTTACTGCCATCTATTGGGAAGTCATGTCTCTTGTGTTCAGTAAGGACCCATTATAAGCACTAGTACTGCCCACCCAGGCTGTGCCAAATGCGTATCACTAAGCATAAGAAAAGTCTTTGTCAGAATAAAAATAGCTAAGGATTTGAAACCGAGATGTGTTGTTATCTCCTCATCAGTATTTTCAGGATAGACTGGAATAAAAAAAAAAATCCATTATCTACCTTATCTTGATTTCTGCCTCTCAAAAGTGACAGCTTTTCTGCTATCAGAAGAGGAACTGTGGAGCAGTCGGTTTTCAAAGGAAGCTGAAAACTGTGGACTGTTTTAGAAACCTTCCTCTTCCTTCACAACTCCCAGTGGATTAACCCCCAGAACTGAATAGGGACTGGTTTTAACACTTCTTTGTCTTAGCAGCACACTTTGCTGCTGAAATGCTCAAGAGCTTTATTAAGCCTGGTATTAGGGTCAGAGCTCCTTGGAGCACCTAAAGAGAGCAAGCACCCCAAATTTGAATTACATTCCATGGCATTGCAAAGGTCAGCTATCAGTTAACAAAACAAGGCTATCTTGACTATCTGAAGAACCTGGAAATATCTTTCCTGCAGGGAACAGGGAACTTTAGCTAAACGTGATAGCTTGCCTAGCTAAGGAAAGAAGCAGAGAAACTGCATAGGGATTGTAGGTAGGTGGATGAAATGACCACACTATAAAAACCTAATCTAGGAGAGAAGAGGAAGGAGAGAGATTAAGTTGTCCCTACATGCAAACCAATAAAACTTAAAGTTTAACAACAGTCAACAGAAACGGAATTGCCAACCTTTTCCATCAGCAGATAGAGAAAACTGTTGGCAATGGTGGGAGACAATTTAATTCTGATACATCCAACAACAACAGTCAACTGCTGCCAAATTTTGTCGGAAAAGAGTCAAGATAACCAGAATAGAGAGGCTGTACAACAGAAATGAGAATTATGGATGATTTGAAGAGCCTCATTTTAAAGGCATGAATATTCCAACCCCACTAAGGAATGCCACAGACTTCAGGAGCAACAGGATTGTTTTGGTGTGCTGAGGCAGTGAGGAATCATGTATAGTCTACAGGCTATGGAACAATTCTGACAGGTTATATAACAATAAAGACAGAGCAAGTAAAAGCATGATACAGTAACTTGCTATAGGAAGAGCATGATCTGTATAAATCTACAAGCTCCACTGTGGTGGTAGTAGAAGGCTAGAGGAGGCGTCTGAATGTCCCACGTTCAGTGTACTTTAAACTCAGCACGGTTTTATCTAAAACTAACTTTAATTCTTATTTAATCATATTTTTTTTAATAATACCACAGGAAAAAAGCTGACTACTACAAAAACAGATTAAAGAAAAAAAGAAAAAACTAACTACTCTTCGAGGCTTCTGAAATAAGCCTCAGAATTACAGTTATATTGATGATCTAAGCAAGATGCCAGCATTATTAGTTCACTTCAACTCAGACACTATTGGTTCCAATCATAATTACACATTTCTCCTTTCTTTCCTCTTAATAAACATGTAGAAGGCTAAGCAGGTATGGTCAGTCTAAAGATGCTGTAAGGGAACAGCTTCTACCTGGATTAACAATACGAGGTTTAAATCAAGCCTCTACTTCAAAGACTAACTACATCTTCCCATTTCTACAGCCTCAGACAGGCCTACAATATCTCTGGAGGAAATAAATCTGAAGAGCAGAGACATATCTTTATGGAGCATATCTAGATCTCAAAACTATTTTTAGAACAAGATTGTGAGTTGATGCAAAATAATGAATTCCTACTGTTTCCAAAAAATTCAATTCACAGCAAAATGTGTTCTATCAGTTTTTCAAATTAGCAGTACACTCACACCTAAACTTCAGCATCTGATTCACAGAATCATCAGAGTTGGAGGGGACCTTGACGATCATCTAGTTCCAACCTCCCTGCCATGGGCAGGGACACCTCCCACTAGATCAGGTTGCCCAGAGCCTCATCCAACCTGGCCTTAAAAACTTCCAGGGATGGGGCTTCCACCACCTCTCTGAATGATTTTCTAAAGCTGCCTTCTCTTTCTATATATCTTTGTCCATCTACATTTACAGTGATTTGGCAGGTACAGTGGCTAACATTAAGACAAAAAGAAACGGCACACATCAGGAAGTTTATGGGTTTCTGTTTTTTCCTAGAGATTTATTTACTCGTAGGGCAAATAATTGTGCTGTCAAGTTCAAACAAAGAGCTGCATGGCTGTCAAGCAATTATGTATGGCAGTATATGGTCCAGTTTTGGAAGATTAATACAATTCAGTTACCTACCTTGAAGCTTCTTTAATAACATTTTGTAAAAATATCAGTCGGGTTTGTAAGCTTCCTTGTACATGCTTCAGTAAAAAGAAGATTCTTTCATATTCTTAAAGGTAGAGAGAAGAGCAAAATCACAGTTACTTGAGAAATGCCTATACACATATCTGCTGTTATAGACCTGAGTGAAATGCAATAGATTTCATTCAGCTTTTGTAAGCTTCTAGGATGTATCTCCTATCAACCAGACCTGTAGCAATGACATGTGCTTAATGAACTGAAATGATATTGCAGTTTAGGATATTACTGGAACACCTAACAAGTTAATTCTAATACTGTTAATATAGAAAACATGACTTTAATGAACACTGGTAAGTAAAGAGATGTTTTAATACTCATCCTGGGAGTTTTTAGCAGAGGTTTTAAAACAAATCTTTTCAGCTTTTAATTTATTTTGCTTCAACCTCTTGGTTCCACACATTCCTAAAATAGCAATCTAATAAAATTCTTTGTCTAGCTCTCATGCCAATCATCTGAAAGAGAAATGTAATATACTTACTCCTTCCCGGTTTTCGAATCTCTTTCATGATTTGTGCTCTTAGGTCTATATTAATCTCTCTGGAACTTCTGCAATGCACCTTTTTCCCTTTGTTGGGTGAAGACATTGGCAAGTTCTCTTCGGTACTTTGCTCTTTACTACCTGATTCCTCGTGATTCTCCAAAAACCCATCAACATTCAAGTTATTCCCCAAATGTTCATGGCCTACATCCTCTGTATGATCTGCAGCTCGATCCAAAGAATTGAACGGAGAAGAGGCCATTGAAAACTCCGAATCCACAGCATTTGGGAAAACGCCTGATGAAAGTGGGTCTGTAACATGATTCTCAACCACATCATCCATTGTAACCTCATTATTTGTTTCTGATGCTGAAAAACACAAAGATTACATTTGCCAGTTTCACATTCTTTATCATCTGATAGAATTCAAAGAGTCACTTCAGTATTAAACTTGCGTAAAACTATGCTACAGCTTGTATATGCATATGCCAGGCATAAGAAAACATGTTTGTGGATTGTAACACTGAACACGTTTACTCTAACCTCCTGGCAACTAATGGCTTAAAATAAAAAATAATCATAAGTATAGTCTTTACATGAAAAGGGAAATTGCCATATGGACAACCAACAAAAGAAAAAGCACCTGTAAAATGTGCTTTTATGACATGCTTGTCTTTCCCCATTAAATTGAACTGATAAAGTTTACTTTAGTGCTGAACAGTGAGCAAGACTGTTACACTGCACCTCAGCTCCACACGAAGGGAAATGAATTCACTGCGCTACAGCAAAATTCAAGAGAACTTCATGTTGTGATATAGTTGGAGCATCTGATTTCCCAGGCAAAGGAAGAACACCCTTCTGACTGTTTACATTGTCTCCTCATTTAATACAGGAAATATATTGTTTATGCTAGGAAGGTCATATGAAAGAGACTTCTGTTTGAAAGACTGTATGAACTCTTTCTGCAATTAACCCCAAATGCACACTTAAATACTTCATTTTCAAAAAATGAGATAAAATTGCCATATTTGGAAAATCAGCCAATGGTATTTCCACATAATTTTTTTTGCACAAATTAAAAAAAAATAAATCAAATTCTCTAAAGATGGTGAGGATCTACTTACTTTTGTGAATAGGAATAGGTTTAACAAGGTCAGGTTGTGCTTGTGTGATCGGCGTTGGTGGCCCTTTTCCTCCAATGTGGTTATTCACAACCGGAGGAGTCTGCAGTCGACCTCTGAGCAGAGGGGACATACAACGTCGTCTTTTCGGAATCCCTTGCATATTCGGTTCTCCAGGTCTTTTATGTTTATTCTGAGGTCCTGATACAAATTCGTCTGCTTCATCTATCATCATTCCCTGTAATTAACGGGGAGAATTCTTAAACTTTGTGTTGAAAACACGTAAGACAAAATACAATGAATGCTTTGATGTTATGATGATGTTTATCATGTACAAGGCAACTATGTACAACGTGCCATTATGTACTGAATTCACAAATGTCAACCAAATCCTTCGTAGGCTAAATCAATGTGCTTAAGGTCCTTATCCAACAGTCTGCCAAGTAAGACTGAGTGGGCTGTCAAACTTCCTTTTCAGTAACTGCAAAATGACTCAAACATTTAAACAAAGAGCTCTAAATGTTACTGGTAATTCAGTCAGGTCGAAGACAGATTTGGACAAAAAGGAGAGTCCATCCTTTCAAAGTTACAAGAAGCTTTTTATGGGGGGAAGTTTGGTAAAGGAAACATGATTAGGTATTAGCTATACTACAGTGACAAATGTATTTCATTTGCAATGCAACTCAGAGGCGTAATACCGGTTTTCCAATAAAAACTGCCCTCCGTAGGATACTACTGATGGAAAAACATCCGTGACGCTTTCTTTCAAACAGTACTTTTCCAAATACTTGGAAGTGTTTCCTCAATACGGGGCTCTCTGAATGGTCTAATCAGCAGCACACACACTCACAACAGCACATTTTTTACAAATCTTTAAAGAAAAGTCACCTTTTTGTCCAATTTGAATGGATTGCCAAATGTATGAAGCCTTCGCGGTTGATCGGGATCAAGCTCTCGGAGTGGAGAAGGTACTTGTTTTAGATACTCCTGGTAGTTCCCCATTTGTGCTATAGGTACGCTGTGAACTTGATCTATCATTAACAGAAGAGTTCATTAATATATGATACTGCTCACCTTGTGAGAATTTAGCCTATATCCACTTCACACCTCCAATTTTCAGTCTTTTATCAAACACACTAACAAAACAGATGTGCAAAACTCACCATTATTCTTGCCTAACTGCTATTCATAACATCGTGTTTTGAGTGCAGGAAACTTGCTTAAATGAATCAGTATGTGTCTTGTGTATTTATCATTATGACAGGGAAATATGCAACAGCTGTCATGCATGGATGTTACTTTTCCAGTGTGTCCCATAACTTTGCAACGGGGTAAACGCGTAAAAAACAGGAGACTGGGAACAAATTAGAACTAGAACATTACTACAAACAAAAGATACATTAATGCAAAGCAGTAATGCCATGCTGCATATGGCTATGACATAACTCTATCCAATTTTAGGCACCCAAAATTTAATAGCTGAGACTAGCATTTTCCCAAAGCAACTGTGATTTTTGACCACTAGAATCAACAAATTCCTAAAATCCACAGGACCTGATTCTAAACTTGTTAGGGATTTAGTAAAAGTTATCAAATCCTTGACACAGCAGAAAAGACACTAACACTAGTTTTTATGTGGTTTAACTCCCTTCCCAAAGAGCAACTTCTCTGCATTTCACATTACATTATTACTGGATTACGGATGTTAATCTGACCTAAGTAGTGGCAGGACTAACGTAACACGCACTTTCACCCGCTTTGCCCTTCTCGTTTTCTCCTCTTACTCATCATTGTCTGTTAGATGCCATAAAGCAGTGCCAGAAGACACAGGAGAAAGGTAAAGGAAAAAATTAGCAGACTACTGAACTATTTGTCGCTGGCCTAAATGGAAAAAAGAACGCTGGCAGCACCCAGTGAGCAAGCTTAACTCCTTCTACTGCTCATAATCCACTTCTATGGAGAGAGATGGTAATGTTCAGAAATGTTCTGTGATTTTTTTCCTCAGCTACATCATTAGAGTTCAGAAAGAACAGTGAACAAAGAATCTTATGTAAAAGCTCAAGTCTCCCCATATGGATTAAAGAACAAAGGAGTGAATCTGCAATCTTCCCTATCCTCATTATTTTTTCTTCCAATAAATTACAAAGAAAAAAAATAATCTAAAAAACCCATGCAGCTTAATGGCAGTATCAGACATGAACTAGGTGTTAAAGAACTACGCTACTTGTTACAGTCTTCATTTTTTTAGTACCAATTATATCATTGGTTGAATAAAAGTAAACTGTTATCTGACCTTCATCTTGTCCTTTGAGGAACTTGCGAGTACTCTTCAGTAAATTAGATCTCATTCGTGTTAACTGATCCAAAAGATTCCTTCTGGGTATGTCATAAGCATTTCTAAAAGTCTGAGGTTTCAAATCCTATGGTTCCAGTAAATAAAGTTGCAATTAATGCCACGAATGAAACAATATCTAGCATTTCAATGGAAGTATATTGAAAATAACAACATTACACACAGTGGTGCTTACCTTATTCAGCAAAGCTATTTGGAACCCAGCATACTCCTTCATATTGAGGTCTAGAGGTCTATGAGGAATTTCCCCAGTAATCCCCTGTAGCAGATGTTGAAAATCGTTCCTATGTGCCATAGACAGGTTGTGTGATCTGCTTCTGACCTTAATTCCAGTCTCTTGCGCTACCTTTTTGCCTACAGAGCCAATGACTCTATCGGACTCTATTTTGGCCTTAATTTGAAATAAATAAATAAATAAAATTGACAATATGCTCTTAAAAGGATTAGTCAGACTTATTCATTTTAAATTCCTACCTAGAAGATTCAACAATGTGCTAATACACTATGACGATCATAACCAGGATGAACGCTTAAGGAGTGTTTAATACATAACCATTTAATGCTTACTACAGTTTTCAATATAGTGAACAGTTTGTGCCTAGGTCTTCTGCATATTTCTCCTCTGCTGCCCATTATGGTATCTAAGCACCAATATGCATGCAATGCTTTTATTTTCATAAATTGCCATAATTTGACTAGTCATTCTCTGCAAGTCTGTCTGTACTCACACTTAGACTGTTTTCTACAGTAACAGCTAAACACTACAACCCTCAAAAGACCGATCCGCCCACAACTATAGTTGCGATCAGTCACACAATGCTATCAACTTTTTAAAAGCTCAGTATGAACAGTCATAACATTAACAAACACGAAATACATAATATCCAATTCTGTTTGACTAGACAGACCTAACCCTCAATATTATGTGAGATTTGTACCAAAATTAAACATGTTCAAAAATGCCAGCTTTTTGGCAGAATACAGTCAAACAACGAGCCAAAAGTAATTTAGTCATACACCTGCCAATGTTGGGTTTGCAGCTTCACATAAATGTACAGACTACCAAAAATTTGAATATGTACGTATTAGGAATATTAAGTCTCTATTGGCAGTGCCTTTCAGAAGTTAAAGCTGTAAGTACATTTTTCAGTGCACGTCATTTTAGGAGTCTAAGACCTCTGGGTTGAGAGATCAGTTCACAGAATACTGAGCAATACGATTTAACAGGATGTTCTGTAAACTTAGAGACGTTTGCCTCCTAAATATTAAAATTTTAAGAAAAAGTTGATCCATAAGAACTCATTAGGTAAGTTACAAGTACTTGCATTACTGTTTCTTGAAGTTTCCAGTCTACTGCTACATTTCATTCTCTTGAACAAGAAAGCTTAACATGCACAGTTCAAAAAACCAAAGTGGTGGTAGCAGGGCAGAAATGCTTTAGCTGGTGCAGGAGACTAGTCAAAGATACGGGCACTATCCTGAATACAGTCAACAATTTCAAGAGGTCACTTGCCACGCCTGTATCCTTATTTGAGATTCTCAATTATGTCAGTTTACTGAACACTTGACATTTAATTTCACAAGTCAAAAAAAAAAAATACACTTTTTGATTCAGATGCACAAGCACAAAATTCTATTTTCTGGAAAAAATGCTAGAACATCTTTAACATCTAAGATAAGACAACATGTTTTCTTTTGGACAAAATACATTACTATCTGTACAAGTAAAAATGCTCGTTAATACAAAAAAAGAATAATCTCAATTTGTACGTCCACACCTATCTTTATAGTTCAGCCTATAAAGTCTATATGTAAATGTTAAGTTTTCCTTCAATTTAGAAGACCAAAATACTTCTTGCTAATTGCATACGGGAAGGTATTAACTTGCTCTTTCTGCTCCTTTTTCCTTCAAAGGCATTGAATTTGAGCATTTAAGATTATCCTGATATTAGAGTAAGTTTTTACTGCTCTTTTTCTTCAACATTACCTGCTGACTCAACTTTTTGAGATATGAAATGACACTGTAACTAAGTCCATATTCCACATTGTCAGCTATAAGGTTTGGTGCTCCCATCATTCTCACAGCTTTCTTCAAAGGCTGAAACATCGAATATATTACATAGTCACATATAACTTTAACTGTTACATACACACTTCAACTAACTGCATCCATTTCAAATAGAACCTGAAGTGCTCAAAGTTAGAAAATAAGAAAAAAAAAACAAAAAAACACAAAGACTTTCAGGGCAGCATTTTTTTTTGCTGGTTTAAAGCATTATTCCTTTCATACAAAATCTATTATTAAACAGAGATATTGTTTATATACAAGTCACAGTTGATGAAATTTTCATAACATACTGGTCTCAAGTCTTCTGCAGGATTCCAGCAAAATAAGTATCGATATGCACGAAGTTTAACTATTCTCTCTTAAATCAATACATATTTCCACTTCAAATAGGGAATACATGCGTAGTGCAAAGCTAACTATAGTTACATAACAAAATAGAAATGTTAACATGGTACATCATCTTACCCCAAGATAATATGGGGGCATTGTCTTCAGATAGCTTTCAAATGACTGTCGCCATTTCAACGTAGGCTTTGCCTTGTGTACTTTAAACAAGTCATCTGATGGTTATAAAGAGATGAAATAAAATGAAAAGCATGTCTAGGCACCACTACATCTCTTTTTCTAATAAAAGAAACTTTCAAAAAAATGTCAGTTCCTCAATGCTTAAACTAATATACATATCTTAACATATTTACAACTAAACTAAATATAGACATACACAAGATAAATGCTGCAGCCAGAAGACTGAACCTGCTAAACTATATATCAAGCTGAATTGGTAATTCAGACAACAGATTGGGGAAAAATGCTCCTAAAATAATGAAATAAATGAGACCAAAACATGTCTGAAAGAATGACAATTGTCATCTTACACACTGAGTCTGAACCACGAAAGTCAGCCAATTGGTGACACGTAAAACAAGTTACTGATGACAAATACATTGCTCAGCATTCTACCTTTCTACAGATGTGTGATTAATACTCACGTTAACTGCAATAATGTGTTTAGACAATTTAAAAATTGATCTCGTGTATCACCTCAGAAAGTGTTTATAAAATGGTATTTACCTAGCAGTGGAAGGAGGACTGGGTAATTGTAAGGCATCACAAATAAATTCACACAATTCAACGCTGTACTAGCTTTCAAGTAACCAAAAGGATGACCAAGTTCACTGTATTTTGCACTATTGCTCACATATACCTGCAATAAAACACATTATATTGTATGCAAACCCAAAACATTGTCTGCTTAAATTTTACATCCTATTTTTGATTGTAGAATAAAGTCTACAAAAAACAGCATTCTATAAACAACTTCAATTCAGCATGCACTCTACTTGCCTGCCAGCAGGTCTGAGGGGATTTTCTTTCCAGGATAAACTGGGTCAGTGGTGAAGGTTCTAATTCATATTTATCAAAAGGCAGTTTGTCAATGACCATCGGTTCGCAGTCAGTACAGGAAAATTTCACCACAGGATGAGATGTGCGAGGCGGCTAAACACAAGCATTCCGTTGTTAATAAGTCTGCACAACAATTCAAATGCAATTGTGCTTTGACAACTAAAGTAACACAGGTTCTTTACAAACAGTCATATTTAAGGAACCTATTCAATACAAGATTCATATTTATTGTTAATGAGTCCTAAGAAATTATTTGATGTCAGCATTGTCTTAAAATCTGAAGAAATCTTATTTTCCAAATAAATGCCAATTATTTTACCTAATAAGTCTAGACCGGTATGCAAGTAAAACTTCCTGCATGTACACAAAAACTTTGCAAATGGAATCAAATACCAGCGGGGACAAAAAAACCTTCAATGCTACTCTGAGGCATGTCCATTTTTATTCCCCACAGAAGCAGGCAGTGGATTTTCGCGTTTGCTGACTTCTTCCAGCACTTTTCCTTCTTGGCAAATTTAAGAGTTACAAAATTCAAACTGAATTACAATGACCAAGAGCAGCATGAATTAAAAAAAAACAAAACCAAACAAAAAAAAACCCCAACACCCAACAACAAACAAACAAACAAGCTTTAGAAGAACACACATTATAACTAAGCCCATGGGAAAAAAAAAAATTCAATTCAAGCAATTTAACTGTTTGGATTTTAATCTTTTCATTAATCATAAGGAAAAAGCTTTTGTGCCTTGAGTTTCAAGTCTATGTTAATGACATATTTGAAACATTTTTTGCTGAAAGTTGATTTTTTTGTGTGCGATGAAAATTGGAGCTATATGCCTTCCGCTGAAGGGTTTTCAGGAGAGTAAGCTCTTATACCTACTCCGAGCCTTCTCCAAGGCCGCTAGAATCTGGGAAAGAAATCAACTGGGAATTCTCCTTCCATTCTCTTTACAGGAAGGGAACTCATAAATACGTTAAGATGAACAAGGGAAATGCAGAGTTTCTTAGACCTACCTACCACCTCACCTTGAGTGTAATTTTTCTACATCTATAAGCTCTAGCCTTTTCCTTTTAGGATGAGGCATCCAAATGTTATCTGCTCACAGAGTTAGTCTTGCCTTGAGTGTCTCCGCTCTGAGGAAGCTGTACTGCCCAAGTGTACACAAAACAGGAGGCACAACCAACTAAAGGGACTGTAGATCTCTTCAAAGAAAATGTCTCCAATAAACAGCTGTTGTAGAGTTTTCGACCAAGCCATGAAGCACTTATAACAGGAATAGAAAGGTTGCAAAAGAAGTTGAACGCTAAGACTTGGGAAGTCCAATAACACTTGGCTGGAGAGCAGAACTATTCTTCCATCAGAGCAGTGGGAGCAGCCGTTTACATGTTGATCTGCCAACATATTATTAGCAGACTTTCATATACATTTGAGAAAGCCTTAAGAGCATCATTACCTACAGCACACAAAATAGTTGTTAGGGTAGGACTCTTTGAGACAACTCCACTGTGGATCAGGTAACAGGGAGGAAAGTAAAAATATCTAACTATGGACTCTTAAGTAAACAGGAGTTACAACATATGCCAAGTTTTAACACTGTGTTTTCAGAACAGTAAGGAAATGCAAGTCTTGAAACACTATCGGCAATCTTAGCTCCCCAACATTGCATGAAGAAGGTTTAATGTGGAATCCCAACTGATGTCAACAGGAATTGCGCTTCACATGCAACAATCCAGTGCTTTACACAGCTATGAGAGCCATACATGCTACAGCTGAGAGAAGAATTGTTTCTCATCTTCTCGCCATTTGGGTAAGTGAATCTCATGGTTTTGGCAGATTTAGTTCAGCAGCTCTTCACTCGGCAAGATCTATTTTAGCAATCTCCATGAAGATCTGCAGTAACAGACAAACTGTACTAACTCTATACAGCAAATGGAGGCAGAGACGCCATTGATAGGCATTACAAGGAGTACACGGGTCAGTTTTCCTACAGAGCAGCTTTTTACTACCTAATATGCAGTGATGCTTTGTTTTTGAAATAACTGTAGAAGATTTACTTTTATTCATGCATGCTAGCTTTCTCTGTAGTTCAGAAGGGCATCCACGTCCTTCAGCGAATGTTGCCACAGATGCCAGCAATATCAAACCTGTAAATGACTAAAATTTCATACTACTATCACTCAACAACTTGTCTTTCAGAGCACTTTATATATTTTTCAAACAAAGAAGATAAAATTTATGAAAAGTTCAGTAAGTTTGCTAGTCAGCACACTAGTTTCAGATCAGAAAACCACAAAAACTCAATAAAACTTGTCATGAAATGTAGAGAACAATTATACAACTGCATTATCTCTACTTTTATGATTTTCAAGGATTAGTAGAAATATTAAAAAATACATTATACTGTATTAATGATTAGGTCTCTAAAGACCAAACAAAAGGCAATGGCATGGACCTCATGAAAAATAATGAATATAATTAATTCTCTGGACAGTATTTGAAAAAAATAACGCAAGTTTCTCTACATGGAATAAACTGAAGGTACAGCTACACAGAGCAACAACAGATGAAGTCACAGTCACCTGCTAGAATGAAGACAGAACTATCACGAGGATTCAAAACCGGAAAGATCATACTATCTTCTATTAACAACATCCATGGGGCAATAGAATTTGATAGTCTATTATTGCCATCTTATTTCTGGTTTGATATTTTAACAGAGTTCAAACAGAAACACTACATGCATGCATGAGGACGACAAATCTGTTACAGGCAGTTTCTCAATGCTACAAAGTTACTAAAGAGAAAATCCCTTAGTATTATTTGCTCATCAGTAATTTAACCGAGATAACTGCAACATGGTTTACACCTGTCATTCCTTCTTGAGTCACATGGCTTTCACCGTAGCTACAATGAGTATGTATCTCAAGACATAAAAAATAAATCAGTGAACAGGAAATCCTGGAATACTCCCCCATGTGCAAATCCTTTGCTTTATCAAACTTCAGTACGTACCAGCGTTGGAGAATTTTGATCTGGCCAAAAGGATTCAGGAACAGGCCAATGACCTATAGGAACCCCAGTTTTGGGGTTTGGTCTGACATAAATAAGTTTGTGACAGCTGTGCCAAGGTTGGGGTCCAAAGGGTCTAGATATCTCCACCTGCCCATCTACAGAATAAAAAGGCTTTATGAGTCTTTTTTTTTTTTAAGTATTAAAAGTCAAAAAGAGTATGAACTTCTGTGAAGAGTCTAAGATCCACAACCCCAGGGAAGCTCTTCCTGCAGTTAATATTATTTCTAAGAATAGCCAATAGTTGTCAGTAAGCATTTCTGCAAAGATCCAGAAACTATAAGAAACCAAACATGCATTGAATGTTTACAGGATCAGAGTTGAGAAAACCAATTACCTGAAGCCCTTCATAACAATCAGTTTCTCCTCTCACTGTTACTACCAGATAACTTTCAAACCTCCATGAATTAATAAAAAATTATGCACAGAATTGATACCGCTGGACCAAGTTTTTATTGCAGCAAAGCAAGACAGGATTAAAAAAATGCCCACAAACATTTCTGAGTAACATCCTAAGAGGGACCTAGCTAAGTCATATAGAACAAGAAGTTAAGGCTGCACAGTCATATTTGCTATTTTAACTAATGCAGCCACTTTACTACATTAATTGAAAAGGGATAAACCCACGGTACTTCCACATCAAGCTATTTATGTTTCTAGCTGGTTGAAAACTACTGTTTAAAACTCATAACCCATTTAATTATGCTTGACGTGAATAACTGCATTTAAGACCACCTGAGTAATATGACCAAATGTAGAGGTTTTACAGTTGTCCAGCAGCTACAGCCAGTATTTTGAAAAATTACAAGAGAATTTCAGATGTAGCATATGTAGCAGACTCAGATGTAGTAATGTCTTTTAAATTGCAGTAAGTTGCCAAAACAAAAGGAAAATATTATATTAATTTCACTAAACAACACTGAATAGTCATCCCTGCTATTTGATATCACAGCGTAAAAAGTTTCAAGTACCATCAATTGGTGAGGGATCCGGTCCAGCTTTTTCAAAATTTATTACCACTCCACTTTGCACTTTTTGCACCAATGACTCAAGACACTGATTCAGCATTCTTGGAGAGCACACACAGTATGATCGACCTAGAATGAAACAGTCAAGGTTAAGGCTGTTCAGTGTTTCTGCCCTTATTTTAACTTCAGTCATTCAAAACTGTTCGCCTGCTACACACATTGACTTATGTATGGATAACTGATTTAAAGCTTCAGTCGAACACTCCCTCTTTGTTGAACCAGCAAGACAACCCACTGAAGCAGTGACAGTGTTGCAGGCACCTCATTGGAAATGTTTGGGGTTTAGCCGTGCAATTGCTTTAATTCAAACTCGTGGTTGCAATTCATGGAAAATGGGCTCCCCCTTGTGACAGGCATCAACACTTAGCTGTCCACAAAATTCAAAGCACCGTTAGCAGAGCCTGCATTACACTCAGGAAAGTAGAGGAATCAAATCCTTTCGGAACGCCTTTTAAATCCTTTTGGCTTGCTTTCTGTTACATCCCCTCCGATGTGTCAGAAGAATCACTATGTTTTGAATAAGTGATGTAATCAAACACTTTTACAAATAAATTATAAAATGCTTGAGTTTGATCTGGAATAGACTTTCTAAGAGACTAAAGATTTTGAGTTACAATGGACAGAAAAGGATCTATTTTGCAGAATTATTATGTATTCTGCATTTTCTGGCGGGGAAAAAAAAAAACAACTCAAACAACAAATCACTCACAACCCAACATACTACTTTCACTTGTGGTTTCTTTAGATGAGAGCATGCCAGGAATTTAGCAAAACTGTACCGCAGAACAGACTCTGTTCTTACAATTTCTAATTGCAATACTAAGGTGCATAGAAAAGCTAAGTCTTCTCTTCTAAAAAACTGCTAAAGAAAATAGATCGATACTCTTCCAAGACAGGTTACTGTAAACTGTAGCTTTAATACAGTATGTGTCTTTAGTTTTACTATATCAGACTTCTGAGACTTTACAATATAAGAACCTAGAAATACTTATTCCATCACATATATATGATTAATAGAGCTACATTGAATTAATTTTCAAAAGTACTGACTAGTGAAAGGGAATCGGGGCACTCACCTCCTGTGACTTCGCACATAGGTGTGATTGCGGAGTCATCCACCGGTACCCCTGTCATCTGCTCTGATTCTGGTGCTGTAATACCAGGCAAGCGGAGAACCAAAGCAAATAACCTCTGATCCCATCGAAAGGGTTCTTTAGTCAACTCACTTCCAGGTAGAGGGGAATTGAGAGGCAAATGGAGCTGAAAAGGAATTTAAATCTGTGAATATACTGGTTTAAAAAAAAAAAATAGAAAAAAAAAAAATCAGGTAATGGCAATTCACTCTATATAAACTAATAACCTTGCTACAGATACTTATAATTTGATTCAGGTACTGTACGTTACATGCAAGATGCCCATCATTTAATAACACTTCAAACATTTCAAGGCAATATGACATGCAAAGCGAGAGCTACAAATCAAGTGGGAACAACCACTTTTTAAAACTGATCTAACCTTCAGAATCAAAAGAATATTTTTAGAATTTCAGCAGTAAGAACTGTTTCACTGCAGCGTTCTTTTGTTAAATTTTCTGCAGAACAGGCCCATTCTCAGCTCAGTCTTTTCCTCAATTCTTCAAGATAAAAAGCACAACTGAAAAGGTAATGTTAATCTAAGACTCCTGGAGAAGAAATATAATTTGGTTATAGTTGCGCAAAAAAACCCCAGCTGCTAGGATCACCTGCTTAAAATAACTCAGCTTCAAAAAGTGAATTAATGTGGTAGTCATAGAATCAGAAGGTAGAGATATATATCTTGGGTATACCCCACAACTAAACTCATGCCTGTGCTTTAAGTGAAAAGCAGAGATTAAGATTAAAATCAACACTGGAATGCAAAATTAGTTGTCACTTTTAGGGAATCGATAACAGTAGTCACAGCTGCCCATACAAGGAAGGACTGGTTGCCATGGGCCACTGTGTTGCCTCTGTATGGGAAGAACTACACAAAAGTTTTAGTTCAAAATATTGAAGATACCACCCAGGAACAAACAATAGATGGGAGGGTTTCCTTTCACTTTAATTCCCAGAAGCGACAGTGAAGAGATTCAAGTTTCAGCTTTCAAACATGTTGCACTAAAGACACAGCAACAGTTAGAATATTATTTATTAAACACTAACAGCAATAGAGAGACTAAGAGAACACATAAAATTCACAGGGTTGGCAGCAGTTTCATAACTACTTAACTGAAAAGCGGAAAAAAAAATAAATAATCAATGCGTTAGCTTCCAAGCACAAGGCGTTCAGAAGACTCTGGCCTCACTTTTTACATTCAGACACCTCACACAGAAATGAGTGGGGAAAAGAAAGCTTATCAAAACATTCACCTACGGAAGCCCTGGACAGTTAAGACTAGACTTATAGTAAGGAATTACAAGTTTCAGAAAAATTTCACAGATCCCTGGCTGATGATACCACTATCAGTACAAGCAAAATTATCATTTCACCGGGAGCACTGCAGCCATAAAGGAGAAAAAAAAAAAAACAACAAATCATCTCCAAAGCAATGACTCAAACAATGCAAACAATTCCATTTCCTAGTCAAATACAACGATTAAGTCCAAAAGCTGAAGCAAACTCAACACTTCCTCACTTTCCTTCTCATGCAGCATTCAAAAAAAATCCCAATTCTCAATCTCAATTGAGCAAGTTAGCAAATTACTAGTCTGTTCCAAAACCTGATGCAAGTTCAGAAAAGCACTCATTATGCATTGCCTCCATTTTTAGTTCACAGGGGTTAAGGAGATTGCAACAAGCTGCTGAAAAAAGTTTTCTTATTTGCCTTTTTTTTTTTTTTTTAAGAGATTAACTTTAAAGTATTAAACTCAATTTCCAAACTGGAAACTTCAGCTCTTTCTATTTATATAACTACAAGCATCTCATATTGGGAAAAACCATGTCTATGTATTTGTATCAATAAATTGATTATTTTTCAATCTCAAAGCCAGGAACTAAGACAACAATTCCACTCTTGTAACAGGTGAGCAACGATTGATACACTTTGGACTTTTCAGCGCACCTGATACTTTTTCCTGAATTTCTGCTTTCCCTGATGCAAGCAGAGAGCACATGTCTAAAGAGCACGATTTTTCCCAAAGGTTTCACATGAAATTGGTCAAAGGGCACTCAGTCATGTACTGATTTATTATTGATATTATGACATTACTGATTTATTGTGATTGACATGCACGTCTTTCCCTTTTTCACACAAAGGGTCAGCAATGCCTGGCTGGTAAAGCAAACTCAGTTAAAAAACAGCCTAGAAATCTGACTGTAAAAGGACTCAACAGCAAGCACTACATCATCCTTACTTGAGGTTATTATTAAGGAACACCATTCACCAAATTTTCCTACTCACATCTGACTGAACAGAAGATTAACTAGCGCTAAGAGTACATGTCATCTGCAAAACCTACCTGTGCAACAGCACTATTTCCGCCCCCCCCAGACAGGATATATACATATTTTTTAATATATACACACATATCTAAGTATCCCATTGTATCCTGCACTAACACTATCTTGGGTTCAGTTTACCTCAAACTACAAAATCTTTATTTGGCTCAGCTGGTTACGTTGAGAGAACCCCAAAACCAACCTGTACTGAGAAGGCCACTGCATTATGTACATATTACTATCAGAAACAGTTTCAAACTGTAAGACAACACTCAAAGCCATCAGCATCGAGTCAAATGTCCTCACTCTTTCCCACAGTCTAATTCTAGTTAAATTTAACATCCACATGACGGGACTAGTTATAGATTCAACCAGGACTCATTCTCCACAGGCATTAGTAACTTGGTCTTCTCACCTCCAGCAACCTTTTCCTCCCCCCCGCCCTCAAATGCTATTGTATTACCATAGCAACTGCAAACCTAGCAGAAAATAAAATGAGCCTGGAAATGTGTATCTTATATTTCATTTCTCTTTTACCACGCTTATTTCAATATGAAGGTGTCCATATCTTTGCCTCTTTGTCCTTCATATTGGTTGTTGAGAAAAAGATAGACTGAACAATTTAAAGGGAGGTTATTTACCAGCAATGGTCTTCAACATGTTGTCTATATATAATCACAAGTGTCAACACAGCATAGTACTAAAAACCAGCGGGTTTGTAGGAGCACAAACAAACCCCACCATTCCCAGATGCTGTAACACTACAATAAGGCAGCAGTGTGTGCCTTACGCCCCTCTTCCCTGCCTTTAAATCCACTAAAATCTTCAAGAACTGAGAGCAGCTGGAGGACAACCTTTTACTGAAGAGACCATGAAGAACCCTATCATTGGTGAGCAGGTCTTTTGTTTGAGTCTTTGTTCCTACACACATTTATGCAGTCATAAGGAACAGTACAATCTGAAATCCTAAAAAAACCCAACCATTTGAGGATCCTTGAGGCTCTAGGCTGAATAAAATCTAGATAAGCATTAGAGAACTCTGCAGTGGTGCAGTAGTTGGTGAAAGAGACCAATGCTCTTCTGGTAACAACTGAACATAGAGGCTCATACCTTACAATGGGCAGCACCAGCACTGCTTAAGCTTTAATACCCAGGTAATTACAAGCAGCTCCATCTTGGGAAATTTCATAAAAAGGTTGTTACATGGTTAGGTACTCTATCCATGCAGAAACTGTAAACTTCTCTGCCTTTTTGTATCTGAGAAATTTATTTTTTTTTATATTTATCTATTTGCAAGTAACCTTCCTTGCAGAATTTTCTGGTACCCGAACAAAGACAAAACACATTTCACATTCCAAGTAAATGCAGTATTTTACCCATAAAGGACTGAAGGACTAAGGATGGGCAACAAGATTCAAGCCCAGCTGAGAAAACAAGCCCTTGATAAGCATAATAAACTCTACTGAGAGTTAACAAAAGTTATTGTTTCCTATCTTTTCCCACCCAATCATTTGCAGTTATAACAGAGACAGAAAACCAGAAATTATTCTTCCATAGGAACTAACTTAAGATCACAGAGAGACACCAGGTCAACTGACACACCATGTCAACAACACGATACAATTGGCCATGCTGACGCTGGCGTTAACCATGAGCAAGTGCAAGCTGAGCTGATAGTTACACAGAATTGACAACTCGAGAGCTCTGGGGCTCAGTGTCAAATGCTGTCATCCTGGCAACTGCTGCTAACAGGAATAACATAGATGAGGAAAGACATAAACATGAATTTGTTTAGAAACCAAGATTTTTTTAGCTGGAGGAACTATGATTAAAAATATTATGGAGCAATTACTTCCTGAGTACACTTTAAAGTAAGCAGGACCTTGCCATTTGTTACAGTTATTACAACAGGGTTGCAAGATGATCAGCTCTGGGAAGGATCAGTGTGACAGTGTCAAACACTTCTGGGAAGAAGAGTCAAGAAAACCACTGATTCCTCCTGTAAGAGACTCTTGCAATTGGAAGATGAGAAGAAAGGCAGCATACAGAAGTCAAGCAACATCGCTCATGCTTTTTGTTTTCATAATCATTCACCAGAATGCATTAATAGGTCAATAACCCAGTTTCACTCCTGCAAACAGGAGTTTAATGCTTCCTCTGAAAACAAGAGAGTATGTAAAAGGAAAACAAGGCAACATAGCTCAGCAGTTGCAAAACTGGAGAAGTATGACATTTGATTCCATAATATAAAGAATAATACAAGAAATGCCCTCAACAAATTAAATATTTGTTAAAGGAAAGATCACAGAAGGGCTAAGACCAAATTTGAGGGATCAGAAGTGAAAGCAAATCCATGAGGAGTCTCCATAGCATGAGACCAATAATTAATGATGGTATTCTGACAGTGTGAGCCCCACCCTTCCTCAAGTGATGACTGGGACAAGTGAATCTGGGAAAGAATGTGGTCAACTTGCCACGCTGAAAGGAGAACTGATGCTGGTACTCTTCAGTACATAAGCACCGGTGCATTAGAAGTCAGTGCCAGAAGGGACAGGGCTGAAAATCCTACCAACTTGTGTTGCTGGAGATGATAATTGCATAGACTGCATCATTTCTGTCTTCAGTCTGAGGAATCACATCCGTCAGAGACAAAGTAGCGCTGAATGGGTAAAGCTCTTTATCTGCAAAACCCACATGAAATTCCACAAAGGAACAGGACATCTGAAGAATTCAGCAAGAGCTCTGAGACGGAGTTTAAGCTTGACTGCTTCACACTAGGGCAAATGACAGTGTTCCCATAGTGATAAAGCTGATTTCATTGGTGAGGATGCAAATGTTCATCTGAATGACAAAGCTTTGAGAAAACTTGCCTCCAGGTTCCACGCTGGCTTCACAGGCTTTCAGAAAACAACGTTCTGTCAGTTCTCTTGTACATAAGTTTTAAAAGAACTAAAAATATACTGCCTTAGTCCATAAAAACTTTATACGGGAAGTAAAAACACTGTTGTCATAGCCAGTGGGATATGACCACTTCCAACACCAACTCTGAAAAGCCTCTCTAAAGTCAAACCCAAAGAACAGATGAGACATTTGAAAGTGACCGAAAAGCTTTGTTATTGAACAGAAGCGCAACAATGGACTTCTGTATTTCCAGGGTGGTGTTACTGTATTAATTTTGCTTCATTTCTCACATCCGGCTTGAGAGGTAACTGTAAAGGATGCTGCTCAAGCTAGATTAAGAAAAATTTTTATCTAAGGACACACATTGCCAAAAGCCAAAGATCATGTCTGCAAGAAAGAAGCGCCCTTGGATACTTTGTTCCCCTGCTCTTTGACAGTGTTCAGAATGTTCTTAGTGATACTATGACAATAGAGAGAAAAAAAAAAAAAAAAATCACACCTATTGCGGAGTGTGAAATACACACCCTGTAAATATATACGGAAGAGCATTCAAAGAAACTTAAGAAAGCTGCATTTTGTCTTGCATGAAGTAAGAGCAGTGGTCACTTTCAGTTCCTCCAAGAAATGCCTTTACATTTCCTCATTTACCAAGAAATCATTAGTTCACTATCATCAGTAGAGCAGATTCTGCACTTCTAGAATGTAGTTAACAATCATCAAATCATGAAAGCATCGAATTTGGCCCAGTGTCATCATCATGACGCCAAAACTCTGGGTGTATCGCACACTTACCAGGAAGCACCACTCATGAGCCAAGCCTAGATTTAGTAGATTCAAGCAGCCACCAGAAAACCCTTTTTCTCAAAATAAGTTACAATTTAAAGATGTGAATGTGTGACCAAATGGCTGAATGACCATAAGAAAAATGGTCTTGTAAAGACTAAGCGGAAAAGACGTGCCCGCATCTAAAGGAAAAAGAACACAAAAAACTTGCTGGCTATGAAAAAATCCTGACTTCTGCTATAAGAAAAAGAGCTCATGACAACAGTAGAGCTTTCTTATCTAAATCATTTTGGATAAACGAACAAGATGAAAGAAAATGTAATGTAGAATCATAGAACTGTGTACATTAGTAGGGACATGTATGTAAAGGTTATACAGTCCAGAGCCCTCTGATTGATCAGGACCTTGTAACTCAATTTAGAGTACCTCCAATAACAAAGATCTCAACATCCAGACAACCTACACCAGTGTTCAGTTACCTACACAGTTAGAATTTTTCATGATATTCAATCAGAACTTCCCAAGGTACAATTTTGCATCAGCTGCCTCTCATCTCAGCCCGGTACACCTCCAAGAAAAGCTATGCTCCCTCCCGCATTAAGTTGTTGCAGTCGGTGGTAAGACACTCCCCAACCCCACAGGCTTCTCTTCTAAAGGCAACAAACCCAGTTCTCAGCCTCTACCCAGATGTTATTTGCTTTACTCTCTGAACATCTTGGTGTCCCTCACTCCAGGATGTTATTCTCAGATCTTACTGGTTAGTCATTTGACAGCAAAGAATTTGCTTCTCCTCAATAAAAGACTTACACAGCTAAGTAGTTATCCAATTAGCTCTTAAAGAGACCAAAATAGTATTCTACTGTTAGCAGCACTGAAAGTAGTAGAAGACTAAGAACAGCACACTACCTTCTGTTTAATTAACACTTGGTCATTGACAATCACTGTAAATGAGACTGCTATTCTCAGTATTTTAGACCACACCAAATCAATCACTTGATTAAGATGAAAATAACTTACTGGGTCAAAAAACCAATATGACGAAAGAGAGGTTTTATACAGACAATCTACTTGGTATCATCAAGCCAGGCATTCCCTTACAGCTGCTGGCTATGGCTATTCATTAGTAGTCCACATAGAATTACAAGGTCATTCAACCTTCCTTCTCTTAAGTTAGATACATCACAAAACCACTCGACTACCACTTCCATAAAAACAACTTCTATAACTGTGCAACATAAATAGAGTATTAGGAGAAACTCAAACAATTAATGAACAGCGATACATGACAAGCTAATCTGTATAGTCAAGTATGACGTGTGTACCACATGGAAAAAGTCTGAATCCTCCCCTTAAGCTTTAGGACAGACCTTTAGATATTAACCTTTTTTCTGAAAAGGGAATGAGCTTAGGGATTTTTTTGTTGTTGTTTGTCCGTTTTTACCACTGCATGGAATGGGCACTGAGCTGGTCAGACCAATCCTATCCCTAGTGACCTCTTCCAAATTTTTTAAGGAAAGAATTCAAAATGGTCAGTAAGTTTAAATAGCTTAGTGCATCAGTATTTGCTGTAGCTCTGAGCTTGGCAGATGTCTGAGGAGGTACTCCAGTACTACCAGTTAAGATCTGGTGTTTTAAACCGCTCTACAGCTCTTATCTTGGATTAGAAGGACACTACTAATTTGATGATAATCACTTTTAGAATCCAGTGTGAGAGAAGTATTTTACATACTCTCCAGCGGTCATATTCTGTGGGAAATTATTACGTTAATACATAAAGAATGACACTCAAAGAACTATACACAAAGATCAATTGAAGGCATACATGCTTTACAGAAATGAATTTCTTCTGCTAACATATTTGAAAAGCCATGAACTCCCTGAATAGAAATAGCAAACAGAGTCTACTAAGCAGGCCAAGAGTTGTACTATGTGCTTCTGTCACATGTGATAAGGGAAATGAGCTATTCATTTTTTTGGTACTACTATTGCATAAAATTACCTCAAATTAAAAGGAAAAAAATATGCAGGTTTAAGCTATTAATGAGCACACTTTTGAGGACTCATTTATGCTCCTACTGTAAACAGTATTCTAACACAATGTTTAGAATGCATCATTGTAAGCAGAGGTCAGCTCTTACCTCTTCTTGTATTCCACTGGTAGTAGTTAATTTACTTCCATCAGTAACTGTTATAATTATTGCTGGCTCCAGAAAAAAGGGGTTTCGTCCCTAAGCAGAAAAAAAAAGCAATTCATTTAAAATGTTGTAACAAATTCATAAGCTTCTGTTCAGGCATTAAACAGCCACTGATACCCACTGACAAAACAAAGCGACCCAAGGTATTTATTCTTGTGTACTGTACACTACAGTGCTACAGGTTTCTGAGTCTTCTGGCAGTTAATCCATGTAAAGCTAGACACTGAATACATTTATATGCAATAAATCCATACAAAAACATGGCAAAAATGGTTAATAGAGGACTTGAAGAACAATATGCACTGCAATATTCTGACAAACTAGCAGCTGTTTAAAAGAGCAACTGTCTCCTCAAACCAAAGACATTTCCAATTCCTCTTATTCCAGGGCTGACTTTATGTGTGATCTCGTTACTGTGACCAAGTAAAGCATTTGCATAGTACCTTGTGATCATGATTCCCAGGTTAAGAACTAATATTCTATGTATTAAGGAAAACATTGAGATGAATAGTACCAGTTATGTTTTGATTGAAGTGATTCAACCATGCATGCATACTTTGGAAACAAATACTTGAAAAACAAACTTGTATATGAAACATTTAAGACAGAAACCTATACAAGGCAAGACATTCTGTGATTCCACCAGGACATTTAACTAGTCTAGCTGTAAAATAACAATAATAATAATAAAAAAAACAAACAAAAAAACCCCAAACAAATAAACAACACCAAACAAAAAAAAAACAACACAAAATACGTCTTGCTTTGCTATTGACACCTCTTTTTCCTAGTGCTAGTATGCTAGGAGCCTTCTGTCCCTCCTGAAAACCAGGATCTCAAAACAATCCATGCACATGTCAACTCCAAGCCCAGCTAACATGTCCCACTCTAGGCAGTGCTAAAGACGGACTGGATAAAAAACACCACAAGCGTTTGTTCAGTGAGTCCTACTCTCTTCCCATCATCAAGCTTAAGGCCTCATTTTTCTTCTTCAGAAAACAATAAAGAAAAAATACCTACAGCCTAGTTCCTCTTATAAAGACAAACTATCTCATGAATGCTTACAATTCACAGTAAAAAATATGGAGCGAGAACTAATAGGTTTTAAGAAAAAGACCTTTTAAATCCATTTTTTTTAGAACCCATTTAATATGAAGAATCATCTACTGATTGTGTGCTTGGAACAGGAGCATCACCTAACAATTTGAACTAAATTTTTTGAGAGGTGTCCACTTTGAAGTGGCAAAACTATATTTACAGTGATCAATTTATTACACCAACAGAAAAACTGAAAAGTTATTTGCTCAATACTTTCTCAAACCTTAGTGAAAATCCTAAAATTTTCTTTTAAAATAGCATACCAACAGTAGACAAAAAATGCAAAAATAAAATTAAACAGTGAAGATCAATCTCTCCCATGAAAGCTAAGATAGCTCACAATCCAATTTAAACAATTACTCAAAAGAATTTAAGGACTCTCAAAATACACTCAATATTAATTAAAATAATTTCCTAAGAGTATTTAGCCTTATTTAACTCTGAAGAACAGTCATGGTATGTTGTTCTGCCAACTAACAGTTCACCATAACTGCAAAACAACAGCTGGAAGCTAATTACATTGCACCAAAATAATACTGAAAGCAGAGTTTCTCACTAGAGGTAAAGGATATTGCTCTTATGAATACTGAACATAAAAACAATTTAATTCTACTGCTAATAAATGATTGTAACAATAAACTGATACTTGATAAAAATGATATCTTAGATACAGAATGTCATAAGCAATGCTCTTTAGGTAAATATTCTGGTCCGATTTGAAATGTAAGTATTAAAAATTTGGTCTCTGACAACCCCTATTATCCAGATATCCTCATTGTCTTAAACACTTCAATTTTACCCATCTGAAATTTAAGCCTTAAATTTAAACACTTTGGGCTCAGAATGGTTATGCAATTATAAGGAAAAAAACAAGAGGTTCTAAGTTTGAGCCTCCCCTCCCCCCTAACAAAATGTGTGAGGGAGAAATGAGTTCCTTCTCAGTCTATCTTTTATAATTTTACAAACATTTCACCCGTTCAATGGATTATCACCAACATACAAAGTCCAGAATCAATTCATACAGCAACATATTTACAAAAGCAAGAATCTCTTTTTACCAGAACAAGAACATCCCTTTTTAGCCAGAGTAACAACTGAGCTGAGAACCTCTGACTCCAAAGACAAAGTAACTCACATTTCCACATATATCATCTACGGGATCACTGTGGAAACAGTAGCAGTGCACTCTTGCACAATACTTCTCACCTCTGTTTAAGTAGCAAGGGAAAGGTTCCCCTTGAAATCTCTTCCTCACCAGCTAGATGTGAATATACAATAATCTTGAGCTCAACTGATCCGTACAGCTATAAACATTATCCTTTCTGGAAAGAATTTGTGAAATCAAGTCACAGAGTACACAATTCACCATTGAATTATTTAAAGAAAAGTGAGCAGAGCTGAGTTCACTTAGCTGCACTTAAATTCAGAGCTCCACACAATTTAGAAACATGAAATGAGTATCTACATTCCACCTAAGGAGGTAGTAACAATTAGAATATATCAAGGAAAACTTTCAGATAAAATGCCTTTATTGAAGTCTATGATTTTTGACTAAAAATTTCCACATCATTAATTCCTACAGAATGCCACTGACTCTTGACTTCACCATAGTTGTATGAAGTTATACAAAACCAGTATTAAGTCAGGTATTTCTAAATAAATCCGTCTTATAGAAGCTCTCAAAACTAAGACATTTTGGTAAATTTGGTAAAATTAAATTCCAGAACTTACACTCTTTTTTTTTGTTAAATCTAAACTGCGTAAGTTTTGTCAGTTACTGCTTTAGAAGTTCATTTCAATCTAATGAATCACATTTTCTCATTATCAAACTATTTTTTATCACTCTCCTTTAGAAAAATACACTATTACAATAACACACTGTGAATTTACACATCTTAGAAATACACTGCAGCACCACTGACTATGAATATATAGGAAATCAATTCGGCACAGCTCAATTATTTGAGCTATGCAGTGAAACAGCGAGTGACAGAGCACATATATTACGAGCCCTTCGGCACTTTACAGGTGCTGAAATGCACTGGAAATCGGCTCAGCACAACCAAGGTGTAAGTAAGAAGTCTGTTTACAACTTACTCTGACAACTAACTAATCACCATGAGGTTTTGCTCATTTCAAAAGAAAAAAATAATCCAGCAGCTAATTTTAGTATCATCTCACATTCTCCCACTGGAAAGTGAAAGACAGAAAAGATAGAAAGTGTGAAACTCTGAATTCTTTTAAGTAGGGTAAAGATCAACTCAGTCTCAGTACCAACACCTTGGGAAATATAAGGGCATCACCAGCATTTTAAGGTAGCATTACACAGTCACATTTTAACAAGCATACATCTTAAAGATACTTCTGTTCTTATCTGTTTTCAGACATTATAACGACTGAGAGTGTCCAAACATTTTGTAGTCTAGAAACTCAACTGCTACATTTCAACTGTTGCAGTCTGAGTCCCAATTTCCTGCTCAGACTACAGTAAACTGCGAAATATTTTCAAATTTTTATTTTAAAATAGATTTGCTTATAAACAAGCATCTTGGAGAAATGAAATACTAGTTATTTTCCCAACTGAAATGTCGGTGGCTACTAGCTCCCCACGGGAACTTCAGCTAATTGCCTCATGTAGGCAAATTGGCTCATTTAGTATCCTTTTCAGTTTAAATGGCTGCTAGAGTAATCTGACTGCAAACTCTTTTCAATAAGATGCTCTTCCCTCCGAAGGCTCCTAGCAGTGGTGAAAAAAAAGCATTAAGGAAGAAGCACCTATGGTTTTAATGGCTGACCATCCAGTTCAACCACCAAGTATTGTAATGTGATACAAGAGGGTTTTTTTCATTTGCTTGCAATCTGCACTTCCAAGGACAGATATGCACTGAGAGGACAAAAAAAAACAACAAACAAACAATATCCACACAATTCTTATGGAAGAGTTATTCAAAGATCAGCATCAATATCAAGGCAATCTTCTAAATTTGCTCGGCTAACAAGGAAGAAATTCAAAGCCTTAAAGTTAACTTATCTGTTACACAACACGTATTTTTTCAAACCATTTGACAGCTTCACGACCATTTGTTCCAAACCACAAAGCAACTCAGTTTCATTGGGTTGCCATTTCTTCAGTCCCCAGCTGAAGTAGTTCTGAGCTCAGATAATACAAAACAAACAGAGCTGTGAGCACAACTGCGCTCTGCATGGCTCGCACAGGGCCACAACCAGCCCACTCCAGTTCACGTGATGCTCTCAGAGGGAGCCTCAGATCGAGCCACAAACGTATCAAATTATTAAGACACATAATTGTCTTTTTAAGATTCCCAAAACTAAGAATTCACTTTCACAGGCAAGTACGTTCAGCAATGAGTTTCAGCATGACTGATAAATACCTTCCTGGATTATTTTAATTTCTTCAAACTGTACAGGTAAAGCAATTCAAGAGCTATTGTGACCTTCAGATGTGCAAGTATACAGTATTATACATGCAGGAAGAGAAAACTGATTTAAGACCACTGTTATCTCAATGCACATATTTAAATAATAATTTCAGAGTCACAAGTGTTGAAAAATTTAATAAATAGCTGAGGTGGAAACATGACCAAAAAAACCCGCCGAGTCAGACTCTAAAAATGACATGTTCAACAAGCAACTACTATAAAAAGAAGTGTTTAGTATCAAAAAAGCTTCATGCCCAAGAAAGGCTTGAAGTTGAAAATAAATGTAAACTGAAATAAAGCGCATATTTTTAACAGAACACATTGCTGATCACTGGAAGAAAAAAACACCTCATTTTCAGATCATGATCAAATGTCTAACAGGCATGCTTTCATTTCAGTAAAACAGAAAAACGTAACAGAAATTGTGTTGCACAGCCATCATACATTATGGTACCTCAGCAGAGCCTTTTTATTTTCAAAAGTATTAGACCTAACTGCCAGTAAATTTAGTCACCTGACCAGGAAATACAAAAGTGTACTACCATTTTTTTCAACTCGGTTCTTTTTTTTTTTTAGAATTTAAAAGGTCGAAATTCTCATAAATGCTCATGAGAATCAGAGAGAGCAACCATTGTTCAAAAACAATAGTTGAAAATGAAATCTGAAAGTCAGGATGACGGTAAATTATTAGCTTTATGGCTTTTTTTTAAAAAAAGAAAACGGTAGCAGCTTAAAAAATACTAAAACACTGAGCTTGAATTTCAAGAAACTAAAACAGATGGTCCAAATCCATCATAATTTTCACTTACTTTTTGTATAATTAGGAACTTCAGTCATGCTTTAGCAAAATCATGAAATGTCTAAAGCATTAATTTAACATTTATTGGAGACCTTCCCCTCCATTGCTCAAGGCAGAACACTATCAGTCAAGTACACAGAGGTATTTAACAGCTGCTCTATGCTCTGACAGCCAGCTATACGAAAACTGCAGCAACTTCTTCCTTGTCCCACTCCCACTTTCAGCAGCTTTGGCTATTTTCTATTATCCCTGAAGAAGCAATCAACAGAGTTGTGAAGACCTAGAGAATCAAGTGTATTTTATGCATTTACATAATTGTTTCCAAAGTCACAACCACAGCTGAGTACACTGGCATCATAGCAGTATTTTAGTGAATTTATAATTGGCAATATAACTCTTCACAAAAACTACTTTGCCTTTAAGATTTTTTTTTTTCAAGTGTATGTGGACATGCACCGTAATTATGCACATACACATATAGTTCTCAGGGATGAGTATGCTTTCCACTTCAGTAGATTATCAAATTCTTTCCTACTACTTGACGAGAAGCAAAATGTCTTTAAATTGAAGTTTTTTCAGATGAATCTGTGCTGCATATCACCTAATTAATATTTAGCTCAAACACACTATGAAACACAGTGATCTACCAAAACACAAGAAAGAATAAGCTGGGCCAGGGGGGAGGCAAGAAGAGCTGTCAGGTTCTACCAGAACATCTGTTTTGATAAATCTGACTTCTTCACAGGATATGCCACAATTGCTCCACGATTCTGTGGCCAGATAGAAAAGGACAGCACCTCTGAACAGCATCATGGTATTAACCGAGTGATTGAATCTGCAGGATAAAACCTGCTTTGAAACCGTATTTATTTGTTATGGCTGTTTTAAAATAGAAACTGACTCCAAAAATGGGAATCACTTAAGTGTCAGAGAGACTTCTATGACTTCAGCCTGACTAAGTAAGAGCTGAAGAACATGCTGGAATTCTGTGGGGGATTAAGATCTCTGACGAGGTGGGCTTCCTACACAAGTTGCTAACTCATCTCTGTTTTGCTGCACATAAGATTTTGACACATTCTCTTGATGCTGTTGATTATTCAATAGATAATGCAGTTTTGCAGAGGGAGCAATTCTGTCTTACCAACAGATGACCAGATATTTCTCCAAAGACATATTTCAAGATCACTTTCAGAAGCCTCAGAAGTAAGTTCAATGAAAGCTACACTAATCAGTTTGAGTTTTAGACAGGATATAAGTGTTCTGAAGTCTCTTACGAAGTTTCTAAGTCATAAAAGAAAATCTAGTATAAACCAGAAATCTCCCTTGATGTCTGATTAATGGCAAAGACAGATGTCAGATCGGTCACAGATTGGAATCTTATGAAACAACCTAATGAAACACTATTCCGGGAATTACACTACCACCAGGAAAATAATGCCCAGTGTTTTTCTGAAAAGGCTGCAGGACAGCAGGAGGATTCTTACTGTTGACTCTAGTCCACAAACATCTGCGGTATGGACATATATATTCTCTGTCATGACACTGAGACCTTTTAGCTCTCCCTGCAACATCCACAATGACTTACACTTTAACTCCTCTTCATGCTAGGCAGCTGGGAATGCTATCTCACCCACAAAGACAGGTTTCAGGAAGAACACTGGTAAACTAATCACCTGTTAAAGGTAATTTGAGAGAGCCCCTTACTACACCCAAGAGAAGAGAGCTCTACATCTGAAGGAGAAAATTACTCCTATCAGAAATGCAGGTGATAGTAGCAGGTTTTAGAAGCTCGAAGTGTAGTCTTCCAAAGTCCCAATAACCATAAAGATCTAGCTACTCCATATACGAAACAATACCCACATAGGGTGGGTGAAAACACTGAATCTCTTCTACTAAGGAAAAGAAATGCTGGTAAGGATAAAGAAGATAAGGATAAAAGACAAACACTGAAAGGGTCCTGACCGAGCAGTAACAATGCAGTATGAAAACACCAACTCTCACAAATCAGGGCTCACATGGATTTTGTTGTAGTTTTACCCCTTATAAATTGATGTTTGGCCAAAATATTCTATCAGAGAGTATCTCAACTTACACAAAATCGTATTTTTACTTTGTAATTGGAAAACTAACCGGCAGAGGGGGCACAAGCTAATAAAATCTATCCTAGGAACTGACTTGAGTAACAAGGAGGTAAGACGCGAGGCACGCTCTCAATACTATCTCGAATACATAGAAACATATAAACACTTCCTTTCTGAAACTGTGTATACCTAAAAATACCCTAAATGGTCGTGTAAGTACAAAAAAAGTAATCAGTCACTGAATCCTAATCTCTTGATCTAACTGTTTAATACAACAGTTAGTTCATGATTTCTGACACCAGCGACAGCACATAATATCATTCCATTTTTTTCCCCTTTTTGGCCACTGGTTGCCCATCTTTTGGAAGGCTCATGCACAAATATTCAACAGTATTACACACACTCCCTTTTCTTTTGAAGCTAAAATGAGTATTCTATCTCAAATTATTTTATCTTTTGGAAAAGTAAGGTTTTAAAACAGAGTTTTAAGAGAGTTTAAAACAGAATTCTTTAAAGAGTTTTACGAAAATCAGCTAAAAACTTACCAAGGTCTGAACTCATGCTTCCAGTAACTCACCACCTTTTTCCTCAAGGAAATGAAAAATGCTGTTCAAGTGGTCATGATTTCTCCTGCACTCATTCACACTTTGAAAAAACAGTATCAATGGCAACATTTTTTGCAGTAAGGATGGCTACCAAAAAAAGACATTTCCTCCATGAGGTGAGGAGATGCCAAAACCTAAATTCAGCTATGTACAGCTGTCCTTCCCAATCACCCACAGCAAGGTTATTGTAAGCAAAGTAATTTTTCACATCCCAGACAATTCTTTAGCTAACTACATTACAAATACCCAAGAGTTACTGCAATGCTCAAGACATGCACCAACCACGGATTCTTATTTGGAACGTCTGTGGAGGACTACAAGGTAGTTTGCATGGGTTTTGCTTCATCCCTGACCGGCACTACAGATTAGCAGCAGATAAAAATTGGTTTTGCACAGGTATAGATAGGACGTTGACTCGGTGATATGACTGAAGCGTTCTGTATTGCAGGTGACTGGAACAAATGAGTTGCAGGCTTAAACAAAACACACACAAAAAAAAACCCCATTTAGTAAAAGGTTTTCAAAGCAGAACACAAGTGGAATAGCAGACTTCTAAAGTCAAGTCAGAAATAAAACTCCTCAGCACACCAGTTACAAAATATAAGAATGAAGGGAGATTCTTGAAACAACCACTCCCTCTATAACACAGGCTACATAAAGCTCTATGTACGAAAAGGAAATGTAAGGTATTTAGGAAAATAAATGGGATGAAAAAAGTGGTTTCCTCCTCAGTATTTTGCTCCTAAGCATTTTTTTTTCAAAATAACCATTTAATACTTCAATTAACTTTTGACGTTCCAAACATATTTTACACTTGGCTTGCCCAGTCTGAAAGCCATACAGCAAAAATCAAAGATCCAGTCACATATCACTTCTATAATTAAAAATAGACAAAACAGCTTTCTGAATTGCACAAGAGAAACCCAACCCTTCTCCAAAAAAATAAACAAAAAACCCCCCCAACAATATAGAAACACATTTAAGCATATCAGCTGCTTGCTTTGCCTGAGCTTGCAAGTTTGTGTTCTATAGGCAATGATTTCATTGCATATCCATCTTGAAATGTGCAACAAAAAAATTCTCTGTGCTTAGTATCATTTTTATAGATGCTCATAACTTCACACGTTCTCGGTTTCCAAGTCTGTCACTGAATGTACTCCTTAAAGACTTTAACTGCACAACTTCAGACATTTTGGAATTCTATTCAGAAAGCTTGTGCTAAGAACAAAACCAAAACTAACAGCAAGAAAAATGAAAAAAAAGAACCCAAAGCAGCCTGCAAAGGAGACTCAATGCAAGAAATGATGGTTTTGGAATACAAAATTTCCGTATTGAATAATGCACGTGTGAAAACAGAACGGATGCGTGTCAAGGAAGCATTTTTAGACTACGTTGATATTGAACAATGAAGGAATGATGAATACATGGTAGGATTTACTAAGACATCAGATTTAAAAATCTCAAGATACACTGAAGTCTTCACACACCTAAACAACAGCGTTCCCAACATTAATATGTCAGAGTTTCAAAAAATGCCAGTTTAGCATAAAGGTTTGTCCTGTTTCCTTCATCTAAGAACAAATCTAATTGAGATCTAAATAATATATTATATAAGTAATAGCTTTCTGATTAACTTCTCAGTGCTCCAATTTAGATGAGGTCCTTTCTAAGTTTCAAAAACAATTCAGTCTTTGAAGCTTAGAAAGTGACATTCTCAAAACAAATAAACATACAGTGAACTTTATATATAGTGAATTTCACAGCAAGTAAACGAACAGTGAAAAACAGCATTGAAATGAGGCACAAAGGCACTAACATTGAAACATGTAAGCACTGACGTGACAGATACATGTTAATCCCCAAAAAGGAAAGAACTTTAACTTCTCCTTACATTAAATTAATTGAAATACATAAGCAGCAAAGAAACTGCGATCACAACTTGCACCTTATTTTTTAAGGTAATGGAATTTGTTACTTAAAAAAATGCAGCTTATCAGTTAGTTACAGATTAGTAAATGAATCACTACTGGAATCATCTGAAATGGGACAAATCAGCCAATAAATCCTGGTGGTTTCCAAAGTTATTGGACTGAATATAGTAAATGCAAGCTGCTAAAAATAGGTTATATTGAGCTTTTATACATATTTTTTTTTAAAAACTAAAATAATCAGCCCAACATGACTTCGAACTCAGGCCCTAAGAATTGGGGTTGAGAGATGATTTTGGTCATATTTAAAAAAAAAAAATAAATTCTGAAAGTCTTATTCCAAAAATAACTAACCTTGTCAAGCCCTGGATCAGGTCTCTAATTACTGCAGACTTTCCGCTTCACAGCAATGACTTTACATAGCTGGTCCTGGCTCCATCAGTGCAATTCATAGTGTTAAGCCAGGACTCTGCTCTCCCTATACTAGAGATTCTCTATACTGGAGAAGTGTAATGACTCTCCATTGCCAGAACAACGAGTAGGGAAAAAAAAAAAAAAAAAAAAGCCCAAAATAAAACAAAAAGGCGCAAGGGGAACAGCCAAAGAGAGAGTTGTACACAAAATCCTTTTCATCTTTTGGGAGGTTTTCAACCCAGAGCACTGACAAGCTAACTGAAAATAACTTAGTGCCTCATGAACAGAGGGCAATTCCCCTGAGTAACCGCCCCAAGAATCCCCACAACTCTCTCCTGGAGTTTATTAGGAGAAACTTAGCTGGTTTGAAATGGATTCTAAAGCACTACAGTTCACAGTTCAGTTTACTAAGGATCTTATTTATTTTACTACATGAAGTCACAGTCACAACTTGAAGCAAGTTTGGCACAACTGTGAGCACATGAGAGGCCGTAAGTTCAGGAGAGCAAGCAGTTAGGCTGGATACATCTTACATATAGATGCATACATTGAAGTCAGCCTTCTGGGATTTAAAGCCCTGGGTGAGGGGGGTGTATATGTGGAAGAAACAGATGGCCACTTTTTGTTCATATTCTGTATGCTGAGCATCAAAAAAGAAAGTCAGTGCCCTACATTGATTCCAACAACAAATATTTTGGATTTGCTCAATAAAGGGTATTCAGATAATTTATCCTCAGATATTATTGGATGAAATCAGATTAACATCCTGCTCTCCACAAACAGTTAAGCACAGAAAAACAAACCAACAAAAAAACCAAAACAAACCAACAGAACCTCACACTATAAATTAAAGGAAATGGGAGTGGCTACACTGAGCCCATATCAAATGTAATTATTCAGGTAAAAGTTTTCTAGTCAAGTCAACAAAAAGACATTAAGCATTATTTTCAATACTTATGTCCCCCCAAACTAGAGAAACCATCTACACCACAGTTCTTGCCAGATCAGCCTTCCAAAGGACCTTCAATGTTAAAGCCATGGGACTATGTTAAGACATAATCAACACTTATTTATCTGCTAAGATCCACACTTACCATATCAGAATAACTCAAGTAGGATCAGATTTTCACAAATCTTCTTGTCCTCTCATACAACCAGGAAGTCTTATCTATTCAGTGTCCCAATCACAGTCATTCAAGGTTCCTGATTACAGTTAGTATCGTATCTTGCAGTCAGCTACTTCTTACCTGTCTATTTTAATTCATTTGTAGGCACTAACGCAGTTTCCCCACTGGAAAAATTTAAGCTTAAATCTACAGTGGACTGTAGATTTATGTAAGCTAGGGCAAACCAATTAACTGAGACAGAAACGCTATCTCTAGAATGAAAACAACAGGTACTTAGATAACAGATACAATTTCTCATTAATGCAAGACTGAAATTGCCTATACAAGATATTTTTGAAAAATCTAGTCCATTAAGGGCCAACTTTATGGTACCAGAGTGACTAAATACATCCTTTCTACCTCTTTTTCTTTTCCTAAATAAAATATACAGGAAATAATAAAGCACTCGAAATCCAGTTTGCTGTCAATATTCAGAATTAAAACTGTAAGAATATGCTGATACATAGAAAATACTTCATAAACATGTGATATCCTTTGTCGATATCACAGAAATACTACAGGATCACCAGAAAACTCTTACGGTTCACAGGCTAGTCCACGTTGGAAAAAAAATGAACCAACCAAACAAACAAAAAAAAAACCACCCCAACATTAAAAAAAAAACAACAATAAAACAAACAAGGATCTTTTAATATATATGAAATATTTATCCTAAGTACACATATTACCATTACCTCCTATCTGAAGTATTATTTTTTTCTTTAAATGAGACTGGTCTACACTTTGGACAATCAAGATTAGCACCATAATCACGCAAAGCAAACTAAACATTTAATAAGAGTTCTGTATTATCCAGATACTAACACCCACAAACTATACAAAATTCCAATCTGTTGCATAAACAACAGGTGAAAATAACTTGAAAAAAAGAGTCAGACAATATGATGCTAAAAATCACAACGTGAAATGGAAACATCAATACATGCTTTAAGCGGGAGATGCAGATATTGGAATATTCTATGAATTAAAAGACTCACTAATGTTGTTAAAGGTACAGAATGTACTACAAGAAAAAAAGCAAGACTCTTTAGCAATACAATCATAGTTTCAATTGAGCCTCAGTTGAATTAAAATTCAGACCTATACACAAATAACAGCCTTCCCTTCAAGCTTCAGAGACATGGACTGTCTACAACAGAAATCCAAGACTGAATGTAACTATTTGGTAAGAGAAGTGAAAACAAGCCTGAAGAGAATAAACATAAGGACAGAGACAGTAGGAAGGAAAAAAAAAAAAAACCACTCATGCTTTACAAGATAACCAAACTCCTGGCTCTTTATCTATATGCGTTTTCTTCTCCTCCCTGTCAGTTGGCTGTGATGAAGTGCAAATACATTTCAAAGAGACGAGAATACTTCAACCATGGATCATGTACTTTTAAGCACTCAAATAGGAAAGCTAGTATATCCAAGGAGTCTACATGACCTGAGGCAAATAAACTGTTCCAGATAGAAAGCTAAGCCAAGAGACAAAATTTTGATACTCCTAACTGTCCTCATTCCCTAATGACTTTTTAAGTGAATTCAAGAATATAAACCAGAGACAGACATCTGTATCATCTGCTTAAGCTCTGGCAGCGTGAATGCACTCACCTGACCTTCAAAAGATCAAAGCTACAAGGAACACATTATGGCACTGCCCCTTCCAAAACAAATTTATTTAAATACTGAGCACTTAAAGATTCAAAGTAGTTAAAGAATACTTGATATTCAGAACACAAGGACACATCTTACCCCTTTCTGCTAGTGAAACAGATTGATGAGATCATTTTGATCAGAAAAAAAATAAATAAAAGGATGCTGTGTAAGTTTGTCTCGTGTCTTTTCTTTTTAAAAAATATACTGGTTAGAACTAGACAAGTGATTTTAAGAGCACTTAAATCTGACATGAATGCTATTACTGAGATCTTCAGTGAACTGTGTTGCTCTGGGAAGGTTGAAAGGCATGCAGTTCCACCTTGCAACATGAAAAAATACTTGCAAAACTGCCTGCCATAGCTCTCATTAAAGGGTACTATAGAAACAAAACTAACTAAAAGCTATAAACATTTCAAGAATGGACAAGATGGCATATTTAAAGGTTACACCCCAAAAGAAGTATGAATGGGAAGCAATATGCTTCATTTCACCATGTAGGAGGTGAGAAAGATTTGACTTTCACCCAGCACTTCACATAGAGATCTTTGACATTAACAGCCATATAGGTTTATGTTAAAACCATTTCTATTCCACAGAAAACAGGAGAGGCAGCGACATCCTCTCTTACATGTGTTTCCACCACTACCACGGTTAAGCTCGCTATGTTTTCTACTGTCTGAAATTCTCCCATTTGGTTTTGCTGGGGAAGAACATGGAGGGGGAAGGGGGGGGCAGGTAAAAAAGAGAATGGGAGAGCTGCTCTAAAATCACGTACCTCTGCTTCTACCAACAGGAGAAGCAAATTGCCTGTGCAACTGTGCCAGCATGACAGAGCAGGAAATGCTAACCCAAACCTTGGTTCCAAATTTGGATGCACACTCAACACAGGCCATTCCCATGCAATGTTTATGACCCCAGAATGCTAAGACAAAAGTCTTGAAGGATTTTGACTTTTGAAAGCAAGGAGATCCAGTAACGATCCTCAAAAACCAATTGGAAAATAAAACTGCTCAACCACTTAAAGAAAACAGAACATGGCACTGCAAAAACATAATGTACGTAAAGTTAGGGGGCAGTATGTCATATGTGTGATTCCTGGGGGAATTTTTAAGCTCAGCAGATCAGACACAGATAAGCACATAAGCAAGGGGTCAGTCTACAATGTGTGACTTAAAGCTGTTGTGTGTCTACAAGCACAGTTAGACTCGATCTCCGCGGTAGGCTATTTACATGTATTTGGAATACAACAGTATTTGAGCCATGATGGCAAAACATGCGGATCTCTACAGATCAACACTAAGTTTTAGTGCGTGAACGCATCAGCAATATTATTACTGTAGCTACAAATGGATCTAACCATATATTCAGAGAGAAATACAAAGTTGCAGTAATTTAAGATGGCATTTTTTGATACTCTCATATGGTATGAATAAATCCCTTGAAAAAACCAAACAAAACCAACAAATTCAAAACAAACCAAACAAAAAAAAAATACCTGTAGTGTTTAAAAATAATGCCATTATATGCAGGACACCTTCCAATTTCCTGGCCAGAATCTTTCTACCTCTTAGCACATTTTTAAGTTCCCAGAAATATTCTTAATGAGTTGAATTTCACTTGGATTTTAGCTTGTCTCAAAATTTCTTAGTTATGCTCTTGTGCACATGTGAAACGCGCTGCAGGAAAAAAGGCTTTCACCAAGACTGCACAGCCTGGTAATTAAAAACAGTATTCTTGTATTAGGCTAAATCCAGAGAGCACCTTATCCATCACCGTGATGAAACATACCTATCCCAAGTCCACTTGGATTACAGAAGCATTACAGTAGGTGGGTTTTGCATTCAAAACAACTAGGTTAGCATGTGCTTTTGTTATAACAAACTTTAAAAGTCAGACTCATCTCTAGGCCAGTTTTACCATATCAATAATAATAACGATGCTGAAGAATATGTGCAAGGTACTCTAGTGATATAAAAAAACCTCATAAAAAGCCCGTTATTGAAAAGCACTGTTTCTAGCTGCAATGTTAAAACAAAATTTCACCCTGAAAAAAATGGAAAAAAATACCTTAGTACATCAAATCAACCACTTTGAAATTCACGCAGCTAAGTACATTTTATCCTCTCAAACCTCATTCTATGCAATACTGCTGAAAAAAAAATAGTAAGAAACCTTCATTACACAAATAACAATAGGCAAGGTTAAACAGGCAGGGCATTAGAAAATCAGAGCTTTCGCAATTTCAAACATCCATCAGATTCAAGTTGTGATAGTGCTGCGCTGGTCCTTTGCACGTGAGTAGTGAAATATCACTGATAGACGTATTTCACCTACCTTAGAGTCAGAGCTCAGTCTTAGAAACTTCACTACAAATTGCAAATAAGTGAAGTACATATATGGCTCAATTAAACCATTTGTTTACATTTTACTGTGTTACAATAACTACATTCTTCATGTTTTCCATTTCCACAGAAAGAGAAGCACACCTATTAGCATATAACCCTTCCACCAACTATAACAAGCTGCACATTTGCCACACTCAAAACTCTTCAGTTAAATTGTGACGGCACATGTGCTGCTGAAATAACCTTAGCTACAAGCTTTAGGAGTGTGTTCCAAGAGGACAGAAAATCTGCTCCTAAAATGTTTGGTATTTCAAACTACCTGATGCAAGGGAGAAGCTGAACTGGGGAAAACATGACAAGAAGTCAATTAGCTAAATGCAAACTGGGCTAATGAAGTACATTTTGTGCGATACGACAATGAACCCTTATTGAACTTAATGTGTTTAAATTGCTTTCTTCCTGAAGACATCCAAATTCTGTTTGGTTTTTTTTTCATAAGCTTCTATAAAAACGTAGAAGGTGAAGAGGACCACTATTTTTAGCAAACACTAAATGCTGACACCCTAGTTGAAGGTTCATTCTTCTATCATAATCAGTAAAAGCATAACATGGGGGGGGAATTAACTATTAATGGACTCAAGCAATAGAATACAGAATCTATGTCTTACAGTGCTGTGAAAATTAAAGGAACAGTCACCTTAAAATGTGTGTACTTTCCACAATGTTTTGTTGTGACAAAAACCTTCATGAAAACGTGGACCTAACAACCCCAGGTAAGACAAAGGGTTTCTAAAGTCATACAAGAGCATTAACATAAGAAATAGCTTAAGAAAAAAACCCTTACAGGTTCTTGACAACCTACATGTGTTGACAGTGTCCCTTTAAGATCTGAATGTGAGATACTGTGATGAGTTAATACAGCTGTACACTTGGTAACTCAATCTTCATCAGCAACTGAGTCAGTACTTATTTACTGAAAAGGTAATATGATGAGCACTCATATTAAAAA
Organism: Baryphthengus martii; assembly: GCA_013396935.1. Taxonomy (NCBI): domain Eukaryota; kingdom Metazoa; phylum Chordata; class Aves; order Coraciiformes; family Momotidae; genus Baryphthengus; species Baryphthengus martii. The sequence goes on from VWZK01016144.1 coordinate 47,112, forward strand.
TCCAAACATGAATGTTGCAAGAAAATATGAAGCAGGAGATTCTCCTCAATTTCAGAATGACCGTTCAGCCATCACTCTTGTTCAGGAAGTCAGCTGATGGAGAACTCTGGTCTACTTTGAAAGAAATCCAGTATAGTGAGACACACTGCCATTTAAACAAACAGTTCATACTCAGCAGGGCGACAAGACATCATGCTGTTGGATGACATACCCAGACACTCCCACCAAGCTCATGTCATGTCTTGTCATTTGTACGTATAATAAAAAAATCTGTTTTACGATTCATACATGTGAAACAAGTGGATCTTGGCAAATATTTCAGAAGCTTGTCAATACATAAAAAAAAAGTGAGATAGTCATCAGATGTCAAGTCAGATAAATTTTCCAGAGAAAAGCTTAATAAAAGTTCAGATTTATTACTCCACATACCACCACATCTAAGGTCATCTAAATGCTGCATTTTTGTAAAATTATCTTCTCCTCCCACTCTAAGATAATAATGTGTCTGCTATATTTAAATACTCAAATATTTTATGGTCTTAATACTTGCAGCTGCTTTTTTTTAAAAAAAAAAAGTGAATCAGCACTTTATGTTAAGTGAAAACTACTTCAAATGGCATTAAGCATTTTGATCACTTTCGTTATCCTGGATTTGTACGTTTCTCATAACACGTACCTTTAAATACCCATTTATCTGGAGTACATTTTAGGTAGTAAACATGGAAGCTGACAGGATAGCATGACACAGTGGTCAAAGGCTGATGTGACCCCAGAATGCTAAGACAAAAGTCATCCTGTTTGCACTGAAGGATCGGTTAAGTGCTCCAGAATTTGGTCTGATTTATGAACAAAACACTACTTTGATTAGTAAAGCCAACACGGGAACCTGTGACTTCAGCAGCAGATGACCCAGCACTTGCAATATATTCATCTATTTTTGACAACACTAAAAAGAGTTAGAATTTCTGTTTGGTCACCTGACTGCACATGTGAACATCTCTTCAACAACCAGCTCCACATGTGGAACACAGTGAAAAAAAAAACACAAAAAAAACCCCCAAGCTTAGATAGAGACTTGTAACCAAACCAGATCGGACAGAGGAAAAAGTCATTGCTCCAAAGAGCAACTACCTGCAGTGATGAATACTACTAGTGAGTCTAAACAGTCATGACAATTCAACTGCCCACCTGATTCAGTAGTTGAGCAAAGCTGGTTCACTGAGAGTAACTTACTTGAAACGGGTTTAGTGTTATCAGCAGCAACAGGAAAGAGCAAGTATTTTGTGTGTGTGTGCTTACAGCAGTAAGCGTTCAAAAAAAGCTTTGAATAGCTCATGTAACTAAACAAAAACATCAGAAAATGGGAAAGATTAGCACACTGATGTAAAAGAGGACAGCAGATGGTAATAGACAAAAAAATACCACGTGTGGAAGCAGCACTTGTTGGGTATTTTTTTTTTTTTTTAAAGTTTCATCACTGAACTGGCATTTAAAAAATGGTTAGGCTCATTTGATCACCTAGTGGCAAAGCCATACAATGCAACATGAGAGAAATCTCCTTCCCAAACAAACATGGCATGTTATCACATAGACTTCCTAGACTGGAAAGGGGAGGGGGGGAAAGGGGACTTATTTTCACAACCACATTCCCGTGTTAAATACCAAGAGCAGTAACTAATCCTCGGACAGTAGAGGGAGCATTGGATGAGAACAACAAATGAAAAGGGGAGACTCAAGTTAGTACATTCCATGTGAAAAACACACCATATACTCTACACTAATAATGTCCTTTATGAGAAACAAATCCAGGGTTTGATCCAATGCCAGAACGAACTGGATACACTTCCTAAAGCACATGTTTAATCTGGAGTTTCTGTCTTTTAGCAACTAATACTACCAAGCAAGAGAATGCTAGCCCACCCCAAAAAGAAGTCCTGCTTTAAAGGAATAGCTACAATACAGACATTAGAAAAGCACAGCTTCTCAAGGCTCTGATATAACAGGCAGGTTTACAAAAATACAGGTAATGCAGAGAAAAGTTGTAGTAAACTCATTGGAAAGAAAGGGTTTTGAAAGAGTTGTGCTCCATTCAGTACTTGGGGAAATGAAGTGTTTTTCAAACACTGGTTCATATCTCAAATTGTACTTAATTGCTTATACAGCACTGTATAGAGAAAGCAAAGTTTTCACAAGCCCACCAGGCTCACCAGCTAAGGTTCTGCAACACAGACTTGATTAAAAAAAAAAAGACAAAGTTTAACTGAGAAGGTCAGTCTGGAGGCTACATCACAGATTAAAAACTGAGGAATAACAGAAGTTTAAAAAAAAAAAAAAAGAAAGAAAAGTTGGGTACCAAACTATACTCAGTGACTGCATTTCTTCAAACTATTTGAGCTCAGCTTACTTTTGAAGCAGCCCCCACGAGTGTTTCATGAAGATGTCACTTCGGACAACTATCTAATTGTTGTCTCTGGGAAGTTTGTGTTTTAAGATTTTTTCCACCTATTAATAGTCAACCTACCTGACCATAGTTGTCTATGCCAGTTACTAATCTATTTAAGTTTAATAAATCAAAAGCTGTCCTTAGGGACTGGCCAAGAGTCGTAAGTCCTTCAGCTTGAAGGTTTTTCAGTTCATTCATAAACGTTGCATGGTTTTCCTTCCAGCCAGCCTGAAAAGAGAAACGTGAGAAGACTTATTCTCCAGATATGAGCTTTGCTTTCCTGTTAGACTACCAAGTGCCTTCCTTGCTGCATGCAGCTCACTACAAATGCTAACAAAACACCTTGCAAGTTACCAATGTTCAGCGTTGTTCGGTAAAGCCTGAAGAGACATACATCTCTTACATCTTAAGAGTTCCCCACCTATCAGCCGAAGATTTTTTGATTTGTTCCACAGGACAAATTCCCGTGCAGCCACCGATGCACAAACCTTACAGCTATTTACGCCGCTCTCCCCCAGCCCTTTCTAGATGGAAACGGACTGCCCTGTGAAGCGACCTCCAACAGGTTCGCCGTCCTGTGTCATGTGGACCCACCGCCCCCTTCCCTCGCCACACACGGTACGTCCTCCCTTCCCCCGCCCCGGCAGGGGTGAAGGAAGTGCCGTCCCCTTCCGAGTCCTGACTCTCCGGGTCCAAGTCGCTCCTTCCCCCGCTCGCCCCTTCCAAGCTGAACTCTCCTTGGAGTTGCTGTCACTTCTCCCAACTTGAATAAATATCCCCCACAGTTCATTGCTGCTCACACACACCACACAGGGAAAAAAAAATGTCGGCCATGTTGATGTCAGCGCTGCCGCCGCCGTCGCCGGAGCCCCGTGTGTGCCGAGCTCCGCCGGACCGCCAGCAGCCCCGGCGAGGCGGGC
>VWZK01016144.1:51512-62124 GCA_013396935.1 Baryphthengus martii
GCGGCCGGGGCGGTGACTCCGGCGCTGGCGGTTTGTCCCCGCCGGGAGCGGGCGGGTGAGTCGCTGTGGAGGGGTGGAGAGGGGGCGCGGACGCCGCCCCCCTCCCTGTCTCTCCCGGGCGCCGCCGCTCTCCTTGAGGCTGCGGGAAGGTCCCTGGGCTGCGGAGGGGCCGGGCCGCGGGGAGTCCCCACCTACCACGGCGGGTCCTTCCCCCTCGGCCGGAGGAAAGGAGCCTTTCGGTTGCGGGGAGGGACGGGGGGGGCTATACGACGCTCCGATACCAACGCAGCCCCTTAGGCTGGAGGGTGGGGGCAGCCAGGGAAGCCGAGGTCAGCCAGAAAGCCGCCGGCCCTGCTGCCGGGGGGAGCAGGGAGGGGATCGCTGGTCAAGGGAGGGAACTTTGGCCTCTGGCAGGCAGCACTTGCGTCGTCGGTCATGTCCACTGGGTTTAGGTTGTGGAAAAAAGTGTTCGGTATCATTTTGATAGTGAATTCCCAGAGACATGGTCTGGCCTTTTACTCCATGCTTCGGAAAAAAAAAAAAAAAATTGGCTAGCCCTAGTGTTGACCTTTTCTCCTGCATACGGACAGAAATGAACACTAATGTTTCTTTGATCCACGCTAAGGCACTCCAAATTTACTTCCTATAAATAATATCATTGTGGAGCATTTCCAACCAATTAATGACGAAGATCTCTGTTCTCAGTTGTTTGTTTGGTGGCTTGGCTTTTTTTCCCCCAGCAATTCAGTCTTTGCTGTTTGCTCTCATGGCCTTGGAGCAGTAACTCCGGAGCCATTTCTAAGCAGAATCTATTCAGGAGATTGTTCTGCTTCCTATCTGACTGATAATTTTTTTTCCCCCGATGGAGCCGATATGCTCCCACAGCCCCTGCTCTAGAAGGTATGAAGCCACTGTGCTCCTTCCTTCTCTCAAGATAAAATTGGCAGTGTCCTGGTTTTATTCATCTTGCTCTTCCAGGCAAGATTTCTATCTTGTTAGGCAAAAGCTGGTTTGGCTTTTTTTTTTTTTCTCTCCTATAAGACTAATAGAAGATTAGCATTTCGTTTCTAGGAAGAGAAGGGGACAGAATCATATTTCCATTACAGATTGGTATGCATTCTTATGCCTGCAAGCAGCTTATTTTGGCTTTGCTGTCAGGGCTGCATCTGTGACCTGTGCCTTCCCTTCTCAGGTATGGGAGTGAAGTCAGGGACGCTTCTGTGCAGCCCAGTTCACCATCCAAGGTCGTTAAGGAATCTGCAATCTCAAGGACCCTGTGAGAGCTGAGAAAAAAAATCTTTGGAGTCAGTGCAGACCAAAATACAGCAACATGGTTTTTTTGGAAGCTACATCTTTTACTATGAGTATTTTCTGGTGTAGATCCTGCTGGTGGTGATAAGAGTGGCCAAGCTCATGTGTACCCAGTTGCTCTTGAGCTGCTTGAACTTTCCAGCAGCCCAGTGTTACAACTCCATCAGTGATGCTGTGTCTCCTGACCAGCTGCAGGGCTGTTCTGGTCCAGGTTCTAGTGGTTAATCTGAATCCCTGCTGTCAGAGGAAGCAAAGCAGCAGGTGCCACAGAGGCCACATTTGCTGAGTTGCCCTGGAATCCAGCTGCATACCAGCCCCTGGTACATAGTAAAACTTTTGGATTATAGGAGAGGCTTGGTTAACAGTAGTTTTTTTCTGTCCAGAGGTGTTTTGGGACACCTTTCTTCCCCTCGGCTCCCCACAGAAAGTTGGAGCTATCTTCTGCAGCTCCTAAGGTCGACAAGACTGGCTGGTGCTACGGTAGTAATTGTCTCCCTGGGGTGGTGGGATTCAAAGTTGTTAAGTAAAGGCTTCATCGCTGCTTTAACGAATCATGCCTTGGGATTAGTAGCTTCATTTGGGAGCAGTGTTGAGTGAGTGTATGATGTTGGCCTCTAATTGGCTTCCTTTTGAATCTGAGATAGGCACATTCTTCAAATGTGCCACTGTCTCTCCTATTTGTATGTTGCTGATGCTTCATTGACCATCCTAATAAAAACAACGTTGCTTCTACTTGCCAAGCACCATGTATCTTCTTGGAGGGCATCCTAAAAATGGGAAATTCTGGAATGGTTCCTTCTTCAGAGTGCTGGAAAAAAGGCCTTTTAGAGTCCTTGCCATACCAGGAAAATGTCATGGAGAAAGGAAGCCTGGGCCATGGAGACTTTGTGTAAATCCTGGAGGTTCATTTGGAATTTTTAAGTTTTATTGCCAGTAAATGAAGAGAGAGAGAGGAAAAAAAAAAAGCCATGTTAACTCTTAGTGCTAGAATCACTCCTAAACCAGCGTGAATTCTGAATCAGCTTTGAAAATTGCCAGCTGTAGGCACCTTGTAATTTTCTTACCAACACAAGAGGAAGGTGGGACTGAAGCAGCAGGGCCGGCTCTACCCTTAGTGCCCTCAGCCCTGGTGATTATCACCGATAGAAGAATCCCACAGACAAAATTTATATACGCGATTCCGCTGGGACTTCTACAAGCAAAACCACTTTACTGTACTTTTCTTTACTGTATTTGCTTTTTGCTAATATCTGTGAAGCCATTTGGAACATTCAGTCCTTCCCGCTCCTATGCATCTTATGTTAGATCCATATTAGATCCCCTGTTGGGCAGAGTCAAGGCTTCGGCGTGTGTTGTCTGTGGTAGGCATTAGTCATTTTCTGTTGGGAGCGGGCCAATTTGATTAATATTGAGGAAGATTCTTTCAAAGATAAGATAATCAACCCAAGCCTTAAAGTGTGTATCAGCCTCCTGAGGTGAGAGTCGTAATGGCTGGTGCTGCCATCAGAGTCACGTTTAGAAATCTGCACAGGAGATTTGCTGCGAAAGGAACAAAACTCAGTGATATTAGTGCTTGTGCCCATTACTGGGAGAGCTGACCAAGCTGAGCAGGGAGACAGCTTGAAGCTGTCACTGAAACCAGGTGCATCTTTCTTTGGTTTCAGCTTTTTTACACGGCGGGCAAAGTTATACCCCATGCATAGTTTCAATGAGCCTGTTCTACCTTTTCTCCTAAATCTAGATGAATGATTTCAGCATGGTTCTGTCTGGGGGAACGCTCTTGCTGCCCTGATGATGCGAAAGAGTGCAACTACTTTCATGCAGGTTTTTTGTTTGTTATTTATTGTGCATCCAAGAGGAAGCAGGAATGTATGTGTATGTCTAAGAATAGTCATTTTCTAATCTTCAGAATGGGCTTGTCCATTTGGGGACAAATAAGATGGCATAAAAAAAATGCAAATTTCACTTTAAATTTGAATGCTAAGTCAATAAATAAAAACTCAAATATAAGTATAAAATGTACCTAAAGAAACCCATTACATGAAAAAAATTGAAGAGTATTTTTGCTATCATTTGCTGTTCTTGTGATTTTTCCTTAAACAGCTTCTTCTCCCAGTTGACATTTGTGAGATTTTTGTTGTATTATCCCATAGTGTTAGCCTTATTTTGTCCTAAACTGCAGGGTTGGATAGAAGATGTTATGCTAAAGACCTTCAAGCAGGTCTGAGAACTAAAATTGACAGTATAACTTTTTAAATTTTTTTGTAATTGGCTTTCTCCTCAATACAGAGTTGATTCACAAAGAATGTTTCAAGATCTTAGTCAGTCAGGTTTTAATGACACACATAAATTTTTCAGAGCTTCTTTTAGAAGACCATTCCAGAGCCTTGTTGATTGTCACCATTAAACTTTTTTTGCCTTCTTAAAAGTCTTGTATTTTCCATTACCTAATTTAATGTTACTGCTTATCGTTAAAATACGTATTTTTATACAGCATTCTGAGTTTAAATTTATTATCTTTTAATATTTGTGTCTAATCCTTTTTAGTCTTCCTTTAGCTGAGTTCTGTGCATTCAATTTACTTGCTTTTTTTTTATAAATAAAATTTTATTTTTCACTTGTCTTATGTACATGGCAGCTTATACTGTTGGGGTTTTGGGTTGTTTATACTAGCTTCAATTCCATGGGGTTTGACCCTACTCTTTCTGTTGTGGTTTTTTTTCCTGAAATTGTAACCAAAGAGAAACTGATTGAATCTTATAATTCATGTAGCTTAGATAAACATATAGAACTCATTCTGGACTGAGTAATTACTGAGAAAGCTGGGATCCAGTAAGATATAACCCAAATTTTTTTTCCGAAAAGTGACATTAAGGTAACTGGATCTCATTTTTTTTCCCCTGTATTTTCTAGAACTTGGACTGAAGATGCCTATTTTTCTAACATTTGCAGAGGCAGCTGCCTTCCTTTCAAACTGTCTAGCACCTTTTAGAAGTCTGTACTTTGGCTTCCCCAGCACCAGAACACGGTGGAACTACGATCCCTTTGCAGAACAATGACCTCTAAAAGAAGTTACATTCTGGCTCCTCTTGGCCCATCTTCAAAGACAGCTTGCTTTTCATTGTCCGTCCATCGGGAAACCCAGAGGATAGCCTTTGAAGCTTCCTAGGGATTTTTGTATTCCCCACCACCCCTCGAGTCATCCAAATCCCTTGCTGTTTCCTGGCTCGGGAGTTGGAACTGCAGTGAACAGCAGTGTCACATCCAGGGGAAAAATAGTTAACATGGAAATGCAAGGAAATGGACATTAGAGTAGTTGAATGTAGTTTCTTTTCTACCCGTGTAGACTGAATATGGATACTGGGAGACTAAGTTCATGAATACTTGTGAAGCACTTGCGTTCTTCCAAAGAGAGTTATGATAGAAGCGCACTGTAAGATTATTTTCAGAGGAAAAACTAATCTCTTCAAGGACTATTTGTGCTGTGACAGCAGAAGTCAATTAATGATGGAGAGGTTGCAAGGCACCTGAATAGGAGATAATGAAGTTTTTGTCATTAAAATCAAACTGTATGTTTGATACGTCCTTTAATATTACTGGCCTTAGATTGAAAGGTCTTCTAGGCTATGAGTTGTCTTCATATGTACTTAACAGTGTTTAACAGAGCAAGACCTCTCCTGTTTGGTACCGCGGGGGAGTATTCAATCTAATATGGAGAAAGCTGCTTAAAACAAACACTTCAAAATTACAATGACAATAAGGTAGTACACGTGAGAATTCAAAGAGATTTCCAGTTCATGTATGTCCTTCCTGGTGTGTTGCATTGCTCTTTTTCACTTGAGGTAGAATTCTGATCAACAACAAAAACCTGTCTCAGCTCCAGCCCTTTACGTTTATTTTGTCTCTTGGGTATCTCAGCTGGCATGTCAAGATCCAAAGACAACAGAAAACACCCTCTAGCGTACAAAAGCGAAGATATTTTACCTGTTTGGGGATTTTTTTTGTTGTTTTTTGGGTTTTTTGCACCTTCTTTAACTTATTTTCCATCCTCGAGATGCTTGTAGCAGCCAGCAGCAGTGGTCCACTTGATTTCTGATAACATCAGAGTGCCCAGGGAAATACTGGTATAGACTTCTCAGCTTCTCTCCAGCTCCCCAGGCCATGCAAACAGGAGGAGTCTTCTGCATTCACTAAAAGCAACAGGTCCGAGGAGACCTTTGCTGCTTATGTCAGGGGAAAAAAAACCCGAACAAACCCTCTCTTGTCAGGATGGCCAGAGATAATAGTTCTATCTGTCAAATAGTTTGAGAGAGATCACTTGTAACAGTCCATCCTGGTGGTGTTGAGCTTTCTCTCCTTGCAGCCCTGGTTAAAAGCTCATATGTGCGTGGTAAGGGCTTAATGCAGTTCTCCACATAAATACCTGTGACACAAATGCTGCCAGGATGACGGGAGCAGAACTGGGATATTCTTCCCCCACACCACCACTTTTAAACAACCTTTCAACTGGTTGTTAGATCCCTCCTGGGGAAGCTTTCCTGGGGCGTCAGTGCCCTGCCCATACCCGCTGACCTGAGCGCTCCCCTGTCACTGTTCCAGCGACTGCTTTTGTTCCTTCCTCCAAGCATTCCTCCTTGCCTACACTACTAAGTTTCAGTAGCCCTGGGAATCATATCCTTCCCGAAGCTCTGGACCTTCCCGCACATTTCATAGCATAGCAACGTAACTCCATTACCATGGATCCCAGACACAGGCATGCAGAATTTATCTAGCTAATCGAGCAGCTAAGGGACACCAACTCCAGCTACAGTCAGCTTGGAGGATAAAGGAGAGACAGCTAAAAGATAGTCTACAAGCACTTCCCAGGGAGGCAAAACAACGAGGTGTATTTTTCTTTTCATTTCTTTTTTTTTTTTCATTTTTAATGGCCGGTGTGATGGGTGTAGTCTTGGTAAACAAGAGGACAGAATTATTCATTCAGCTCTAAATTGCTTCCCACTGAGATATCACACCTGCATGTGGTATTTGAGAGCTGGGAGTTCTTTCTTTAAAATATTGCCATGCTGTGGAAGTTTATTATCCAGCTTTTACTCTAAAAGTGGTTATTACGCATTGCCATCTTTTTCCCCAAATCAAAATACACTCTAAAAGAAAGATACAGTGGGTTGCTCTCTGCGAAGCAGCTGGCATGACGGGTGTCAAATGCAATATAGACCAAATGTTTGGTTTATCTTTTGCAGTTAATGAAAACTTACAAAATCTCAACTAGTGGTTAATTGGAAATCTCTACAAAAGAAAAACATGTATAAAGCACAGACATAGGTCTTCCAGAATAGAACTCATTCCTCTTTCACCCAGGGAAGAAATCTAGTCATTTGTTTTCCCAGCTTCAAGCACGTTTGGCAAGGTGTTTGGGACTGTTTGCTGAGCGTGTTGCTAAAAAGATACAGTTAAAATGAATTGAGAGGGTTGTTTCTACCTTTATGCACACATTGAAACCCTGATATAAGGCCTGTTTATTACGTAGTGTTTGAATGGATGTCACAGTGGGCAAATCTGTCTTGCACCAACTTGCAGAAAAATAGTGTCTTGTTTTAGAAATATTTCAAACGGGAAGGAAGGACACGTAAAACGTGGCTTTGAAAAGCACAAAAGGATCATTCTTACTGAGTTGAGATTAAAGAAGCATTTCTCATTAGGAAAATTTTGGATCTGTCCTGAGACTAGTTTATAACGAACCTTGAATTACAAGTGTAACCTTTTTTCATAACAACAGTCTTCACCAACAGTGCTATTTTGGTCAGCAATGACTTCTTTTGTTGTTGGAGATGGCTTTCAATTTCATGACGTTGCAATTGGAAAGCCTCGACCGTTTTGAGATCAGTTCTAATATTTTCCTGTTGATAAGCTATTTTATAAGGCAGATTATGGTTATTTTCCAAACATATGTCCAAAATAAAAAGTCCAAAAAAGCCCATCCCATAATTCAGGCTGACTCTAAACGTACACCTCTCCAGGTGTGGCAGAGTGTGTTGTGTACACTGGTTGTGTGATTAATGTAACATTTTCTCTGATATTCTCCTGCTCCCGTCCTCCTTTGAGGTATTTCTATTTTCTGTTATTTCTGTTTTCTTAGGGCTTAGACATTGTTATATGCACTCATGCTGGCTGGTTGTGTGAATCTAACAGTGATTTATATAACTGGGGTCTTCAAGAAAGATGAAACTCAATGATGCAAAGGAGACAAGAGTTTGGACTTTTAGCTATTATATCCATTCCATTTACTCTCAAGGTATTGCGGAGGGGGTTGTTGCATTTTATTTTCCTTGATCAATTCTTATTTTTCTGCATGTCTTCCATTTCAGGTCCTCCTTATCTTGTATTTTCCTTCAGAAAAAAAGTTGCAATATGTTTTACTTGACATTTCTACTTAGGCACCCAGTATGGCTCTCCTCATCTGGCCGAGGGGGAAAAAAAAGCCAAAACTATTCATTTGCTCTGACAAGTGTTTTCACTCTCTGTGTTTTCGATGATTGGTTGTTCTGTGTGCCTGATTTCTGCAGAAGCTAATAAGTAACTCCTGATTTCAGAGTAACTCTCGATTCCAAAGGTTGACAGATACCACTTGATCTGTCATTTCAGAGGTAAGAGACAGCCCTTTAACCCAATTGGAGTCCAGTGCAGCATAACTGGTCTCACTTGTAATCCTCTACCAACGGACTATTACAGTTAACTTATGGGGAGTGGGACAGTATTCCTTTTCCAAGGGGAATCAGGGGCTGTTATGCTTTAATTTATACGTTGTTTGGAACGTTCCTGCCTGTTTCCACCATAGCACCAATTTTTCCATTGCTGCATCTGTTCATTGTTTCCTAAGTCCCTTTTGTATACTGAAATCTATTACTGGTGTGTTAACACATTTTACAGTCGTTTTCACTGAGACATTTGGAGGTTTTACTTCTGTCTAGTTAGCTGGACATTTTTGTCACAGTATCCCTCTAATTAATATTGCCAGTTTTGCTATAATGTCAGTTACTTTGTGGAGTACACAACTGTAATTGTGACCATCGTCTAAATCTGTTCCTTATCACACTGGTAGCAATTCAGCAGACTACCGCCACTAGCACCAAACTTTCCTGTAATTCTGACATCGTAGTGAATTCCTCCCTAACTGGCAATAGGAAGGTCTTACACGGCTTTTTCTCTGCTTCAATTCTCCGGTTTCTGGATTGTGAAATTATCCTCTACATAACTCAAGACCCGTTTCATGATCTATGTTTAGCAGAATTCGTTACCCAACAGATGTCTGGACAGTTAATGACCTCTGTTAAGTACAGCCCTGTGATTTCTTGCTACTGATGGTCCAAGGATTTTGAATGTCTTTTGCTACAAGTCACGACTAGGGCAGCATGTCACCTCTTATTAAAATACAAAAGCATAAAATGTGTGTAAATTTTTCCTTCAGAATTGTTATGCCTAGTCAGAAATGGCATTTCTCCCTCATTCTCTTTTGAAACTTTATGTTCATGAGTGTGTGCATACAAAAACGTGCATAGTTCCGTATTTTTCTGGCCAAAAGCAGACCTGAATAAATCCCCCTAAAATTAATCAAAGTATAATTTCAAAGAAAAAGTACTTCCATAAATACAAGTCAGAAGTGAGACTGCCTGCCTTCAAGCTGCGGAAAAGGTCGATGCCTAGAAAAGTCCATGGTAGGAAAGCTTCTTCAACTGTCACTTCTATGCCTATGGCAAATGTAGTCTTTCGAGACGGTGTGGAGACACTGGAGCCAAATCATTACCCCTGGCCAGTGATATGTTCACAGTATGAAATCATGCTGCAGCTGCACAACCACTCCCTCTTTCCTCCTCCCCACTCAGATCAGGCTTGAGCCCATCCCTGCATGGGAAAGTTGTCCTAGTTTCGCTTCTGTTGTTTTTTTTTTTCCCTCTCTTTTCATCTATAGGCACTTGGGAGAGAAAAGAGGAGGTAAGAGAGTCCTTCACATCTGGCAATCCTCTCGCAGGGGAGGGAGTCAAGGAATTGAATGCTGATTGATACAGGTCTGGTCAGACATCTCTACAGAGGAATTGTGCAAGCCAGATGCCTAAGCTCCTAGGGCGTAAATTGGCACAGCCAAGCCCTTGAGAGGGTGGCTCATGCTTCACGATGTGCTGCTGTGGAGGAGAGAAACTGGACTGCTGGCACACAAGTGCTCCTGTAGCAGTTGAGCTCCCAGCAGCTGCCTGGGACTCCCACCACAAAGCTCCTGAATGCCAGGAAGTTTGCTAGATGTCTTGTACGTACCTGCGCCTGCAATGGAAAGGTCACTGTGGCCAAACTGCTGGACTGGAAGGTACCAAAACCCTGAAGAAAGTTTCAACAGCTGTATCTACACTGGTAAGGTTCAGAGGCCAACACTCTGGCACTACTAGCTCTTGTAATTTAACTGTAAGTGCATTACCTGGCAGTGTTGGCACGTGAGTCTTAGCAGCCTCTCAGATGGTACCTGGACATGACTCGGAGGACAGCATGGAGCAAGGACCAGTTCCCCAAAGGCACTTTTATGTCATCACTCTTTCTTGGGTAAAGAAGAAAATGTAGTTCTGTGATGCAAGCTGGGACACACTGCTAAGCCTCAGAACCCGAAGAACAGTCTTTGGGCTGTTTTATCAGCTAACAGAGCTGGACCCATCCTCGAGCAGGTACCAGAATTTCTTGCTACTATTTTGGCCTCAGGCTCTCTAGCTTTAGGGAAAGGTTTTTTTTTGGTTTGGGGTTGGGGGTGGCTTGGGGGATTTTTCTGCTGTGTTTAAATATGTGCATACATGCATACCTACCCATGTGGCTTTTCAGGTGGAGAAACCTATTTCCAACACTTATTCATTAAAATTTGAGGGTCTTTACGTGTTCTTAATTACTACCTGTCCCTTTTCCAACGTCTTCTCAATTGAATACTTTGGGAGCACTAATAAGGCCAATTCTTACAGTGTGTTTTGTTGTGGTTCAGGGGAAAATAACTATTGCCTTAATTCGCTCCCATTACAGGGAACTGATCTAACACACCACACAAGTTCTTCTGACTTCAAGAGCATCACTTGGCCTTATATGGAGCCTTTTGAGCACCTTTATTTTTGACACTGATACCTGATTTAGAGCCTCTGTGTGAAAATTGTCCTATGTTCACATTAGTCATACAGTACAGAGGCTTTTCTGGGGCCAGTTAGCCCAAACCTCGGGGGCTAATCGAAACTGTTGAGAATGTCAAACTTTCTTTTTTTTTTCTTTTCTTTTTTTTTTT
>VWZK01016144.1:72466-102457 GCA_013396935.1 Baryphthengus martii
GGCGGTGCCCGCCAGCCCCGCGGCGCCCATGGCGGCGGAGCCTCAGCCCAAGGCGCTGACTCGCAAGCCCCTCCTGCTCAACAAAGTGGAGGGCTCGCAGGATGTGGTGAACATGGCAGCGATAGTGCCCAAGGAGGACGGGGTCATCAGCGTCTCCGAGGACAGGTACCGGGGAGCGCGCGTCCTCAGGTCCTGCGGGGCCGTGGCAGTGGGTCTGTCACTTCCACCATCACTCGTCGGTGATGGACACGGGACCCTGCGGTGGTGGTTCGCCAACATCACCGGCGAGTGACAAACCGCCACCGTCGCTGGCGTGACTGTAGACCTCACCACCGGAGCCCTGGCAACCGTTAGGGTCGCGGTGGTCCAGCATGGGGACATCGCTTTAGGCAGTCACATTTAGTCCTGGAGGGAAAGGAGCTTGAGACAAGGGTCTTCAGACTGGTGTCCGTTTCCTCCTCCACTGTCATGTGGGTCAGGGCAGTGAATGGGCTGGAGCGCTGCCGAAAGTCGCAGCACTTCGGGGACTTTTCTTAACGTGGGTAAAATGGGATTTCAGATCGCCTTAGTCAAAAGGATTGCTGGAGACGCTGTGGAGGTCTTTGACCTTGCCTAAAAATTGCGGTGGCATTGGCTGAAACAGTAGTTTTGGTTCCCGTTTCTCTTCTCCAAACGTTTCTTGGTAATTGTTTAAAAAATATCATGTATCGGTGATAAGATCTGGGAGTTAAATCCCGTGTTGTAAAGCGGCCAAAGCGGAGAATGTTTTCTGGCCGGTTAGCTGGGCTCTGCGGGGTCAGGCTGCCCGGAGGCAGCTTTGTCTCTTCTGAAAGAGCTCAAACTTAGTTCAGCCCTGCAGCTGGAGCGTCAAAACTCCATCCTCGAGGTGCCTGCTTTTAAAGTAAAAGCTCATTTTTTTTTTTTTGTCTTGCAGAATTCAGAATAATTATTTTAAGCAATGTTGGGCTTTTAAGGATTTTGCAACTAGGATGGATGATACGTAACCTGTGTCCCTAGCTCGAAAGACAAATGTTGACTGGTGTGTGAATATGTTGTGATTCTCAAGGGTTTTTTCGGTAGACTGTTTCTCTTGAGTGCCTGTTACCCTGTTGAGTGTCTTCTTTTATGTCTCTGCTAGCAGGAAAACTCTCAATATTTCTTTCATCTTGTCTTTGTCCTCGCTGTGAATTAGTTTTCAGCTAGTTGTCAAATATGTGCAAATTTAAGATCATTTAAGTTCATCTAAACTGTGCCTTCCAAGTGAGCTCTCATGCCTCATAGCAAAAGGAACTGAGCTACTTAAAACAACTACATCATGAGAGGGACTTTAAGCAGAATTTTAGATGGGTGCATTACCACGGTTTTATTTTCTTTACATTCTTTACTTACTTGTTGTTAAGCTGAATAAAGTTTGAGGGTGTTTTGACTCACTGTAGCTTGTTAAACTCACTCCGCCAATTCCTTTTATCTGTAATAAAGTGTTCCTGAAATTCATTTACTCTTGTATATATCTGTTTCACAATTTCTGCCTCTCCCTCCACCTTAGAAAAAATAAGTAGCTTCTGCTGTTTTAGCAAGTATGAATGGTTGAGAATAAGTTGATGCTCCAAGTTGCTATTTCCTTGTAGAGAAAAGGATTGGTGAGAGATCTTTGTTTCACTAATAATCGAGATATCAGATTCAAGAAGCAAGTGAAGCAGAAACCAGGGTTTTCCCACTAAGAAACTGCTAGTTCATGAGCGCCACCCTCCCTTCCCACCCCAGAGCAAACTCTGGTGTAGGTCAGTGAGGTCCTGCTTGCTGATGCAACAGGGTAAAGAAATCTGTTAGATGTGCTGGTAGATGTCTAAGGGTTTGCTGGTGATACAGGACATCAAAATACTGTAGTAAGTAACCCTGGAGGTTCCCAGGTTATTTTCTGTTTAAAGGCACTAACCAAGTAATTTGCCTGCTTGTTTGTGGTGTCTAAGATGCTGTAAGCTATGATCGTGCCTTTTATTTCTTTAGGCATGAAGATGTTGGTTGATGGCTTTTTTCTTTCATTTTCCATCTGCATTAGCATGTATATTGTAGTTAAAAGGTTCAGAGTCTAAACTTGCGTGAAGGGAATAGTAGGTTGGGAGTCAAACTTGGAGGTTTCAGAATATTTGGGGTGGAAGCATAGTTTATCAGACTCTCAATACCTGTGGCTTATGATTAGGCTTGTGCAGAACCTTAAGGTAACTTTTTGTGTTTGGACCTGCTTCTAGTGCTAGTGTTGACTTGGTTGTTTAATGACCTTGGAATGTGGATGGCTTTTAGAGATTCCTGGAAACTGTAGGGGATGGTTATGGAGATGTTATCTGACTCTTGTTAGTAAAATAAGTGAGTTTTGGCTGCGTTTACCAGCCTGTGATATTTACTGCTCATAGGAGAGAGATGTTCTGAAACTTGCAGAGAACTTCAGCTGAAACGACTTGCCATCTCCAGCACTTGCTTCAGGCTGAGGAAGGTCCTCTGGAGGTGAAGAGGAGGGAGTTTTCCCTCGATTTGCTGGTTAATGGCTGAACATATCATTGTTGAAGTTGCTTCGTAGTCTTAACGTGCACAACAACCGGGTACTGCTTTAAAGATTTTCTTTCAGGCATGATACGGCTCTGTACCTGTAAACCCTTCAACCCAGCAGCTCGATCGCTAATCTCTATTTCGTATGGCACCAGTGGTTTTATCTGGCTTTAATAGACACAGAAGCGGTTTCAGCTATGGCTTGCAGACATAGTAATGCATTTTATAGCCCTGAATCCTTGTATTTGTAGCACATACATGCACATATTTTAAGAAACAAAATGAAAACTAAATAATAGTGAGCGTGGTTATTCCTCATAGTGAATGGCATAGAGGGGGATAGAAGGAATCTCAGGGGAGTTTTACATATTTGACTAGATTATCTAAACTTTACATAACCTGCAAGGTTGGAGTTTCTTTTCAGTGTGCATCACCTATATGCGCATACGTATATCCTCTTCTGAATTCTAATCGGCCATGTTAGTTGAATGATGTGCATTGTGTTCTAATCTTTGTTGTTTTATCTGATCCCTTACTAGAGCAAAATAGACTGAGCCTGCACCTCTTTACAGTACAGTTGGTGTGCATTGGGAGCAACAGGACATAATTTTATTTCATGTTTTTCTTCTAAGAAAAAAGGAATACGTCTGTCTAGGCAGGTGAGAGTTAAAGGAGTGGTAGCCTTTGTTATCCAGGAATGTATAAATCTGGTGCAGGAGGGCTATAAGAAAGAAATTATTAACTTTCATCCACACTCTTTCACCTGCCAGCAAATGGGTGGCATTAACAAACACGTATATCCAAACATGTAGAGTCTTGAGTGATCCATAGCTTTGAATGCCCTAAGTGCTTCACGTGAAGCTTAAGTGGGATTTTCCTAATGTGCACAACTGGCCCTAAGTCGTCATCAGCTTCCCATGTGCGCTGCCCTTTCAAAGTTGCTGAGCATCCTTGTCTTTTGTTACTCTGAGGGAGACGTGGGTGTTGGGCATGTCTGAAAAGTAGGTCACTGGCATGTCAAGTTCAGACATATCTAACTCCATGCTCCAGAGAAGATTTAGTGTCATTAATCTTACCTGAGCATGGGGATGCTGTGGGAGAAGCGCACTGACTCACCCAGCTTTCAGCGCAAGCAGTTCTGCTCGGTGCTGGCTGGCCTGCTTCGGTGTGTCTCAAGAGCCTGATGGTGATGTGAGTGCTAATTCAGCTGAAGGTGCGGTGTGCTGATCAGGTGTCACTGTGCAAGACTGGCAGGAGGGGGCTAGGTGTCATCCTGGTAAACCTGCACCTTGCCACTTAGCCATCTCTTTTGTTTGGTTTGTTTGTTTTTTTCCACTAGCTATAATGTAGGTGAGAAAATCTTAGATATGTGCTGATGGGGGCAAATCTCCTCATAATTATGAACTCTGGTCCGTGCCCTCTTTGAGGTGGGAGTTCTGTGCTCATTTCCATGCTACAGACCTTGGAAATGTAGGTGTTGCTATCAAGAACTGTTCTTGAAGTACTGATGGGAGGTAAATGCTTTCATAGTTGACTAAAACTTACCAAAATCCTTTCTAAAAAAAGAATCAGTAAGTGTTCTAGTCTTCTAGAAGGTAATAAAACCCGGAAGAAAATATTGATGCCATAGGAAATATATATATATAAATATATATATATATATATAAAATAAGGGAATAGAGACCTTTTGTCTTCTTCACTACCTTATATCATCTTAAGTTCCTTTTGAACTGAGCTGTCTCAGCTTCTTTGTATGGAACACTGTACAAGCGGTGAGCCCAAACTGTTTGTCATGTACACTCCTATTAGTGTCTTCATCTCACATAGAGGGAACTGTGCAGAGCTTGTATTGCTGGATTTGGTTGACAGTTTGAGATTTTTAAATGCAGATGTGCATTTAAGCTGTTGTCTGAGGCTTATTTTCTGGATATGATAGGGTTTTTTTAAGGGGTACAAAAAGTTATTGAGTGTCTTGTATAGAGGAAATCTCGACTTTGCTAAACTAATGGTGAACTAGGGGTGGGAATGTGCATATGTGACAAGAAATGTGGGGATTGTCTTTTGCATCCTGCTGACATGGCTTTTAGCATGGAGAAGCGTCATCTTTCCACTCATAAATATATACAAAAAGCAATCTTTTGCTCCTTGTGGTTCTCTTGTCCAGATCCAGGGCATAAAGCGTGTGGCATCATAGTTCACACCTGTGAAATGCCTCTAATGGAAAGGTTGGATTCTTCCCTTGGTGCTGCATCCAGGCAGGGCATGAGGAACTGCAGACTCTCTGTAAACTCTCTGGTTTTCCATCTCCTGTGGTGCAGTGGTAGGAAGCAATTGCTATGCCCAGCAGTACGGTTGCAATTACAGGTCTGTAATTCTCACCTAAGCAAAGGGCGAAGTCACTGACAGCCTGTCTGCTTTGGATGTGGCTGTTGGTTTGCAGTAGAAATGCAGGTGTTGCGTGAGTTGTTTTTGATGCTGTTTGTATATTTGTTGGTCTAAGCCTGTAGGTTTCACACCCAGGTTATTGCAGCATGAGCAGTAGTTCAAGCAGCGCAGAAGGTGTGGATGCTCTTCACGCTCTTCACACTCTTCACAGGTGTGAAAAGACTTGTCCCTGCCTGCAGGTGGTTCTTTACATGTTGATAAAAATTTCAGTCACCAATAAAATTGTTGCCACGAA
Organism: Baryphthengus martii; assembly: GCA_013396935.1. NCBI lineage: Eukaryota > Metazoa > Chordata > Aves > Coraciiformes > Momotidae > Baryphthengus > Baryphthengus martii. The sequence continues at coordinate 77,691 of VWZK01016144.1, forward strand.
ATGGAGGAACTCGGTGTTAACAGTGCAAAGGTTTGTAAGAAACCTATTGCTGTAGATGCAACTAGTTTGCTCTGAATTTTTTTTGAACTAATTAGACACGTTGCAACTTGATGACTGTATTTGGAATAAAGCTCGAGGTGGAGGTTGGTGCTGGCAGTTTGAGTGGATGCTGGCAAGAGGTTTGAGAAGACAGAAGGTCCGAAAGTTCTTGGAATCAGAAATTGTTGCAGATGTTGACAAGTAGCTGTTTCTGACTTGACTAACATATATCCTGTTGACATGCCAAAATGTTTTGCTGAGTACTTGTTGGGAATCATAAACTGTATTTAGTAACTTGTGGGAGACCTTACAACGTATCATTTTGACCTTCTGTGGCGCTTTGTGCCACCAGGAGAGGACTTGAAATTCTCCAGAGCTTGTATGTCCCTTGCCTTACAATGTTCTCCCCCAAGAAGTGTCACAAAGATTTAAAGCACGAGCACATAGTCTCGTCTCTCTGATTTGAGTTATCCTGCAAGTGCTAGCTCATGTAGGTCAATGCACAAATGAGTACAACTCCTGCAGTTGTATTAAGTTCGTGTCTTAACTGCGTGGTGGCAGCTGCAAAAATGTGGTATGATATGGCTTGGACTATGACTTGTACAGTCCCAGTTTCAGCAGTACAATTAAACATCAAAACAGAGTGGAAGACTAGGTGCTTGAGCATTTAGAGTCAGAGATGCAGCGGGTTTTACTCACTTCTCTGTTTTAGAGATAGTTCTTTATATAAAAGACATAAGTGCGTGTATCTTATCTCACAAGCTTTGTTTGGAATAAGAACTACTTAATATACCTTCCGTTTGCCTTACAGCAGCCTCTTTTTCTGCCAGTTGCTGAATGATACTCTTGAGTTGCAGCAAGTTTCAGAACAGTGCATCCGCCTCCCATATTAACCAGTTCTCATTTTTCTTCTTGTCTTCCCCGACCCCGTCTTAATTTCACTGGCATCTGCTTACACAGAGGCTGCATCTCTCATCGACGTGTCTCTCATCTGTCAGGCTTGGTGACCTTCCCCTGCGGTCTCTCCAGCTCTGCAGCTGAACAATGCTCCTCGCCAAGAGAGGGCTGAACAATGCCAGCTCTGTGCCCTGCAGCCCCTAGAAGAAATGAAAATGCTGGTTGTGGAGTATGTGCAGTACAAAGCCGGCATATAAGTAAAAATGTGCTGTTGCAGGAAACTTAGAATCATAGAATGCATTGGGTTGGAAGGAACCTTTAAAGATCATCTAGTCCAACCACCCTGCAGTGAGCAGGGACATCTTGAACGAGGTCAGGTTGCTCAGAACCCCATCAACCTGGCTTTGGGGTAGGCTTGTTGGGTTTTCTCCTGAAGCTAAAGATGGCTTGAGAAGGCAGCGAGCATTAAAAAGCTGCAATACTTTAAAATAAAGGAATTGGAACACTTTTGAAGGTACCTGACTAGTTCAGTAAACCTTTCACAGAGAGTCACTTGGCAGACTGAAGGTCCCAAATAACATGTGAAGTTGTGGCACTATTGAAATACATCAGTAGCTTGTTAAACCTGTCTTTTAGGATTTTGGCTACTGAGGCAGACTTTTTTTTTTTTTTCTTTCCCTCTCTCCAGCTGCACTGATTCCTGCATGGTATCTGCTGGCAGTGATCTGTGCACGGGTTTCCCAGCAACATCTTTCAGCTATGTGATAATACATGCAAGAGGACTGCTTGAAAGTAGCACAAATTTTGTAAAATGTTGTTTGTAACAGCCTTAAGAGAAGTCAGCTTATACTTGGCGGCTCAGAGAACAAATGGGAAGGAGAGAATGGGAGGGTGTAATGTGGGCACGCACGTACGTGCTCCTGCGCTTGGGAGCTCTAAAAGCTTTGTAAGTGATGCACAATGCCCTAAGGAGAGCGACTGGCTTCTGCACAAGTATTTTCTGTGCATCACTGTATACCGTGCCCTGTAACCTCTTGGACATTGGAAGGCCACTCGCATAAAAGCAGCCAGGAAGCTGTGTTTAATTGCCTTTCCCATGGTGCTTCCATCACAAATCCGTCAAATAAAAGTGCTTTTATCTAAAACTCTGCCATGATGTGCTGTATTTGCCCAGGGATTTGGTGAGTATTGCAGTAGTCCCTGATGTCTGCAGCAAAGACAGGAGCAAGAAAAACTGCAGTCGTTTCCCTCCCACATGTGGTGTGAGGGAGTGATGGATGCAGCCATGGTGCTGCAGGTTGCAGCGTGCTGGGATGGGGACAGGAGGGGTGGCCAGTAGGGTGCTGAGACTAGCCGCCCGTGGTGGGATGTATCCTGTTCAGCAGAGTCTTCTGCATATGGGTCTCTTCAGGAAAGAGAAAATAAAACGTCGTTCTTTATACCTTTGTGAGGTGAAGTATGAAACGCAGTAAATAGGGGAAAAAAAAGACAAAAGCAAACATCTGCTCAGGAATGGCAAGAACCCCAGCAAGCCAGTTGGGCAAGTGGCTGGAGCAAGCCTGCAGAAGGAAAAGGACAATCTCCCTTATGAGGAACATCTTCCTTATGAGGAAAGGATGAGGGAACTGGGTCTCTTTAGGCTGGAGAAGAAGAGGCTGAGGGGTGACCTCATGAATGTTTATAAATATGTAAAAGGTGAGCGTCAGAAGCCAGGCTCTTCTCAGTGATGTCCAATGGTAAGACAAGGGGCAACGGGTACAAGCTGGAGCATAGAAGGTTCCAGGTAAACATAAGGAAAAACTTGTTCATAATGAGGGTGACAGAGCACTGGAACAGGCTACGCAGAGGGGTTGTGGACTCTCCTTCTCTGAAGGCATTCAAAACCTGCCTGGATGTGTTCCTGTGTGGTGTACTCTAGGTGATCCTGCTCTGGCAGGGGGGTTGGACTCGATGATCTTTCGAGGTCCCTTTCAACTCCTAACAATCTGAGATTCTCTGATTCATGAAATCATGAGAATCAGGAGAGGGCAAGTTTACCAAGGCAGCCCTCCAGAGAGGGAGCTTTACATAATCACAAAACCTTACGCATCTCTCAGGATTCTTCATATGTCATAGTCTACATGCCTGATACCTTGAAACTGCACACAAATAATGGTCAAAATGAATATTTGGCCATCAGAAAGCAGGTAATAAATTTTTGTAAATTAGCCTGTGCTGAAATTTTAGATGGACAAAATACAGCCTGCATCCTAATGAGAGGGAGGATGGTTGCGGAGGCTGGATTAAAAAAGAAAAACAGTGGTGCTCTGATTTTTCTTTTAGTCAGGCTGCAGGAAATAGCGTTGTGTAACTAACCTTGGCCAGACTTTGAACATATGGGCTTTGTTTGTCTTACCATGTGTATTCATCACTTAATTTAAGTTTTTTGGGGAACTCTTGTAAGGTTTTCAGTACTGAATTGAAGGCGATGCTAACGCACAGTTCTGTGTAGAAGAGCACTGCTGTTCTGCTGCCAACTTTACCTAGAAGTTTGATCTAACGTTGTCTTTTAGTCTCCAAATCCGGTACCATTTCTTCTTACTGTGATGTAAAAGATCAATGTCCTTAGCAGGTTTTTGAAATAACGATAGTGATCGATCAGCCCCAGAAGGCAAAGCTTTTGACCTTTACAAGATGGTAATCACAGTTTCCTTAGGAGTTGAGTCTTGCAGAGAGAAATCTGAGAAAAAGCTGTCCTGAAGTGAATTGGCCTATTTTGCCACCAGGTTGAGTCATCTGGATTAGAATTATCTGAATTCAGGTGACAGAGCAAATGCAATGCCCTGCCTTCAAGGGATATTGAGAGAAGATCCTTGCCTGTGTTTAGAAAGCTACAGATGAGATTTTGCACCTCCATCAGTGAGTGCAAATTTGATAAATTTACCTTTAGTTAAGAATTCACTTATCATAGCAAATCAAGGCTTAATTGTATTCTTAAGCAGATGGTACATCTGCCTTGCAGAGTACTTTAAGGTCTTAAATTAAATAGCTTTTTTTTTTTTTTTTTTTAAGTTATGGTAAGGTCTCATCATGAGTTGATGCTAGAGCTCTTACTTTAGCTTAAAGGTAATAATATAGAGAGAAAACTTAATTACATTTATGCAAGTTAATGCATGGTAGAGGAAGGGAGATGAGAGAGGATTTTGGTGTTGGATCAGAGCAGGGGTATGTATCCTCCTGGTACAATGGTTTCAAAATTTAGATATATAAGTACTGATAGTCCAAATTCCAGACTATTTAGCTTATTTATGGCTTGGAATGAAAAACATATAGGAAGTGACCGAAAGAGGAAATCCTGTAGGTTTGTTGTGATGCAAGATAAGATGAAGCAGGAGAGTACTGATCAGATCGATCTGATCTGATTCTTTCTTGTTTCTACTTAGCCTTTCTGAAGCAGTTCAGCAAAGCTTATCTTATAAAAATCTCTGATTTGGGTGATTCTCCAAGAACGTTTACACTGAGCTTTCTTTCCTTGCAGATGTCAGCTGACACTGCAAGACCAAGTGTTGAACTCAGTAGTCTGTATGACATTTGCCCATAACACGTGTTTTGAGGCCAATTTATTGCACAGAGATCCAAAAAGGATTGTCTTTTCATTTAATACAATTGCCTCTTATCTCAGAAAACCATGTAACATAATCACTTTTAAGAGACAGGTCCTCATTAAGTATCTTGCTGCCTTTATGTGTGTTGGAAGCTTTAGGAATCTGTGCCGTGAAACTGGAAATAATGGTTTACCTTTTATTTGTAACCTGTTTGCACTCGTTTTGCTTATGTGATGAATTATCCTCACTTTGCATAATTTCATCTTGATTCTTAGTGTTATCAGTGTATCTTCTTATTCCCCTACTGCATCCCTGCTTTCCCGTTTGCAGAGAAATTCTGTCTTCCTCTCTCAGCTCTGTGTTTTGCCAGAGCAAATATGGGCTATGCAGTCATGCAACGAGTGGTTCAAATTGACATTGCGGAGGCCTTATGTTTTGCAACACCATATGCATGTGATACAGTGAAAGCAGAATTTCTGAGGAGACACTTTATGCTTCGATGGTAAGGACATAGCCTGTGGTCCAGCCCAGCTTCCACTGCATGCAAGGCTGACTAAAGACAGCTGTGGAGCATTCTAGTGGCAGGGGAGAGAGTCCTCTGCACGGTGTCTTGGCTGGATTTACAAATCACATCTTTGCTTCACCGGTTATTTCAGCAGCTTCACCAGCAATAATCTGTAGTCAAAGGCTGATTGCACTTCTGCATTTACTTGAAGTCCGGTAGGAAAATTCATGTCTATGCTGTTCTTCAGTATTAGGCCTACAGCCCTTGTACCTGTGCTTGTCCTGTTGGTCCCGTTATTTCAAACTCCTGTGGCCCAGGAGTCCTCAGTCAGGCAGCAGCCTCCATGTAGCCTGCTTTCTGCTGGCCAGAAGCTTCAGGGAGCATGAGAAGGACTTTGCTGAAGAGCCCTGCGTTTATTGTTTGGAGGTGTATGATCTCTATGTTTTTAATATATCATAGTAATGGTTTAGCACAGGCAGAAGCAGATGCCGATAAAAACTAGAGAGTGAAGAGGGCAGTGCAGTAGTGCTGAGAAGAGAGGACTAAGGCTGGCTCAGTATTAATTGTGCAGAGGGAGGAAGGTGAAAAGATAATGTCTGTCAAGTCAAAGTCAAGACCTTTTGCTTTATTGCACCCTAGGCCCGGACTAAAGTTATTTAATGACTGGAACTCAGAAGTTGATGCTTTTTGCCACAGTGAAATAATGCATTTTATTCGGTTCCACTGAGCCCTATTTTATGTCCCATTCAGTCAGAATAACTATAATTAAGTATGTTGGGCCTACCAGAGCCTTGCCTGGACCGTTCTGTGTGCTGCCAGGGCTTTTAGTGCTGTCTGATGAGAGAAAAAGACCGTCTGATATTACCTCATGTTTTCTAGGTTGCATTGCATATGAAGTCAGGAGTAATAGGAGTTTTTGAGACTACATTACCTGCCATTAACAACAGCTAAGAGTGAACATATGCGGGATTTCTTCAGGCAGGAGAAGCAGCTAAAACATACCACCTGCAATGGGTGGTAGACCACTGTGGTTGGCAGTGTGTTCCATAGCAGGGGTTGGTTACACAATGTATAGGCATAAATCCATTTCCGAAGAAGAGTGCAGTCTCTTCCCTTCAGGAAATGAATCAGACTTCATAAACAAATCTCTTCTTGCTAACTTCTGCAACTGCCAGTAAAAGACTGGGAATAGATGAATCCATCATCATGCTTTCAAATTACCAACTAGTAAATGATCCTGCCAGACTTCCAGCAGGGACATCAGCTCAGAGCCATGCAAACATTGAACTTTCAGGTTCACGTTCTGGTTCCTGTTGTTTCTAGGGTTATCTCTAGTCAAAAAGCAAAAGCATGTAAAATTTTGGAGAGCTTGCTGCAGTGCTTGGAGTTCTGTGGCAGCCTGAGCAGTGAAGCACTGGCAGATGAGGTGCTCGACACACCCTGTTGAGTGTGACAGGCTGCTGCAGAGAAATGCTCTCAGCCTTGCAGCAGGCAGGGTTTCTGCTGTGCAACTGTGTAGGTTGCTCTGAAGGACGTTTCAGACCTCTGTTGTTTGGCACCTTATCTTCCCTTCTTTATAGCTGCTGTTTGGGGAGCACGTGACCAACAAGGAGGTAGGAAATCCCACCGTAGCTCGTACCACAGTTCCAAAGTGTTGATTTTGGAGTGGAAGATTAAAAGCAAAGGTAGGGTTGTGGGGTTTTTTTGGTTAAACAAGAAGTGTTATAAATGCTGGTGGTCATGGTCCTTAGGATTCCAGCACTTTTCCTCAAATACTGGGGCTAACCCATATTAGATACTGGAAAAAGCAGTAGGGAAAGGGAATTGTGAATCACACAATCATAGAATGGCTTGAGTGGGAAGGGACCTTAAAGATCATCTAGTTCCAACCCCCCTGCCATGGGCAGGGACAACTCCCACTAAACCAGGTTGCTCAGAGCCTCATCCAGCTTGGATGTACTGATGTTTAAAAAAATATTTACATGTTATAGTGTCTGAAAATGCATGAATGTTACCTGAATTCTGAAAGCTCCTCTGTGATTTTGGCATGCTTTTGATTCCTTCTTTTGCTCCTCCCCAGTACGATCTTTGGGAGATAAGAGATAAGCTAGATGAGGATTTCCTATCCAAGTTTTCATTAACAGGAAACCAAACTCAAAAGTCTCCATTCCCAACTAGTTTTGTCCACAGCATCCTTTTGCTCACAGCTTATACTTATCCTCCTAAAAACTTGATTACTTAAAAACTCTTAATTTTTTGAGGAATCCAGAATGAACATCATTGTCTGCTTTTTATGAGGTGTGAACACGTCTGAACACGCCCAAGGACTGCAAATAGTGAGGTCACCAGCAGGAATCATCGATTAACTTAATAAATGGCTTGGTCTGCCTCATCAGGGTCTTTAGACCAAAGGGGTTTCCTATGCTCTAAAACTGAGCTTGTGGTCACTTGCACTTTTTGACATGAACAGACATTTCTACATGGTTTAAAGAGCCAGATTCTTTTAGAAAAAAGGGTAATTGTTATTCCTTAATCCCAAAACCCTGGACCGTTAGCTCTGTAGGCCTGTGTTTTACATACAAAGTGATATGGGAGAAGTAGGTAAACAGCCATTTTGACAAAAATTCTGGATGTGGGAAAAGCAACTGACATGGGTAATTGCCTAGAGATCTGTGTTTGAGTGTTTTGCATGTGGATTAAAAAGTGCAAACGGTGGTTTCAAAAAGCGATGGGTGTGCATGTATTGAAACTTCAGACTCAGTGGTATTTTTCCAGAAATAAATGATAGCGCCTGTGTTTGCAGGCAGGCTCCTGATCTGCAAGCCAGCCGTCGTGATACTCCGAGACACGTTATCCTGGCAATGGTCATCTTTTTGTTTGGAGTTTGATTTCTCTTTTATTGCTGCGTATGATGACTGTAAGCCAGAAACTGCTGTGTAGTCAGTCACTGGCCAAGGACTTTATGCCAATCTCAGACTAATAACAATGAAGACGAGAAAGTGGGAAAACGCGGGTTTTATTGCGCTGTACAATGCAATACGAAAGGAGAGCTCTTGCGAACAGAGACAGCAAACCCCTCGTTGTTCTGACTTTCCAGTTCTTCTAAACAGCTCCGGTATGGCACAGGGTGGTGTATGCAGGGCAGGCTTCAGCAGGATCAATATTGTTTCCTCATTTCACTGACTGCATGAGCCAGCTGGGAGAACTGAATAGCTGAACCCAGGGCCAGTTGCTACGACGACTGTATTTCTAATAAATTAAATAGCGGAAGAGTATGTTTTCAAGCACGGGGATCTGGCTGGCTGTACCGTATGGCTGTTGGTACCAGGCACTGTTCTTGCCACGAGCCAACTCGCGCAGCGTTAAACAGTCCCCAGACAGGATTTGTGAGTCAGCTTGAACCAGGGACCGTTCCCAGTACAGAGCTTGGATGCAGCTACTGGTTTGTATGCCAGGTGGCCTCACTGCCAGAGACTGGTCTGAGGCCTCTCTCCTTTACTTAATCTAGGTGTATTTCAAGTCTCTGAGGCACCCACATCACATGGCTGTCCCTGCTGATGGGACGTCAGATTGCCTACAGGAAATGGATTCTGTGATTTAAAACCAAAACAAAATCAACAGCCAGCTAAGCCATGGTTTAAACAAGACACAGCCCTTAAAACTGATCTGCCTGTATATGTATCTGCTGGTTTGAGTTCTTTAGCAATATGTTTAAAAAGCTTGAATTTGAGACCCAAAATAGGATGACATTCCTAAGACTAACTTCAACCAGATGTCCAGGGAACGACAGGTCTCCAGGGGCTGCAGCGCTGAGCAGAAGTGCATGCACTGCCAAATTCCTGTGTATGACATCAGCCAGTGACCAGTGGGGCTGCAGACAGGCTTGGAAGCCAACTGGAGCACTGAGGTGGCGCTTGTGGCTTCTGTGGCCAAGTTCTCTGGTCAGACCCCTGTGTTCGCTTGCTGCAGCACTGGACCTATAACCTATGTGAGTACGTATCTTCATGTTCCTCAACAGCCCTCAAGATATTTTGCTCTTGGTGCTGATACTCAGGGAAGTATCTTTGACTGGTTTAAGCAGAGCATTACTTCCTCATGTCCTGTAGGTCTGGGAGACGAGGTGTGAGTGCTTCTTTACATGCCAGCTCATTCCCTGCTTACACCGTCCTAGGATGGCATCCTTCCAGTGGGCTCGGCGGCATTGCAGCTGCAGTGGGGCTGCTCCACAGGCTACCAGTAGAAGAGCCCAGGGTTCACTTCTCATAAGGGTGACAGTCCCTCCATTGTTTCAACCAAATGAAAGCTTTGGTCCTGTATTTTTTTGAACTCCTAGAACTGTACTAAGCTGTGGTAATGACCAGTTTTGAAATACAAGCCCCTGGTGATCTACCCTTCTGAAACAGTTTCACAAATACTGTGATGTATTTGTGTAAATGTCCTGGTGGACAACAGGATGACCATGAGCCAGCACTGTGCCCTTGTGGCCAGGAAGGCCAATGGCATCCTGGGGTGCATTAGGAGGGGTGTGGTTAGTNGCTGCGTGTTGTATGCTGAAGAGAGAATTCTTCATTGGGATGATCCAAATGTAGAGCAAAGCTTAGAGAAGATCAAGGAAGTCCAGAGACCCTCTGCCTGGAGGCTTTATCTAAGATTTTCATATTTGAAAAGACCTTCAGCTGTAAAAATGAGATTTCTGCTCTTTTCAGTCTCTAAGATACTTGAAATAAGCTGGGCATACAGTCATCACAGACCTTACTCTAGGCATTGTTTTCAACCTATACATCTTTTCATGTAACTAAAGCTTCAATATTTATTCCAGTCCCTTTTTTTTCCTCTTTTTTCTTCTCTCCCCTTCCTTTTTCTTCTTCTGCCCCCCGCCTTCTTTTTCTTCTTTTTTTTTTTTTTTCTTTACCCACTGATGTGGAGACACTGATGTATCTCCCATTAGGAAGAAGGAAGAAGTAGTAATTTGCTTTTGCTTCAATAGATAAACAAGCACTAAAATCATCACAGTTGGTTTCAGCTTGTTCCAGTGTCATTTGAGAGTTTTGCCGCTGGGCTCACTGCAAGTGGGACTGGGCAAATGCTTCAGAAGTAGAGCTGATATTTGCATTGCCGGAGGGGTCCATCCACAGGTGCTGGGGTAGGCAGAAGGGTGATGAGCGTCCCTTAGCTGTCACTGCCACAGTCATTGGGATGAGGCAGTGATGGAGCCAGAAAATACGTGTTGGGTGTAGCATCGTTCTTCTGACATTCTTTGGCATGGTGATGCTCCGTGGCCGTTACGTTTGGCCCAGGTTTCTAAGATGGGGTTTGTGCCTTGGAGCCAGGCTTTCCAGTGGCAAGGACTGTTGGACTTCGCTCGTCTTTCCTTATATGTTATTGTGGAGGATTGTGAAGGAATTTATCTATTCCAGTTAGGGTTTCTTGCATGCAGTGTCTTGTTTGTAGGAGGCTTTTGTGTTTGTTCTTTTTCTATGAGAAGTTTCTTGTTCAGTTTTTAGTATCGCTTAAACTTAACTGCTCTTTGGATAGTTGGTCTGAAATTATCCTCTGGTACAGGTCCTCTGATACTGAGGAAGCTTTGTCAGATTGTTGTAGCCCAGTCCCATGTTATAACATTGATTGCCTTTTTAATGTCCAAGATCAGAGAATCAAGAAAGAGACAAAATTTCCTTAGAATCACATGTACCTCGAATACCCAGAACATAAGGGTTTTAAATCAGTCTTTATAGTGTTTTTCTGCAAAATCTGCTGCTTTTGCTGTGCCACAAGATTGCACTTTCTTACTCTGGACACGAAGATATTCTGCTTGGTCTCCTTGAATAAAAACTTACGGAAGCAACAGTTTTAACCAGATACTAAGAGAGAGGAGCAGATTTGGAGGCAAATAAACTTAAATTATCAGTAATTATCAATTACAGAGAAGTAACATAAAATAAACAGAACAAGGTATCTGACTTGGCTCTCCTTCCTCCTACATAACTAAATTGATGTTACTTCCTGAAATCACCGATCAAAGTGACGCTGGTGTTGCTATTTAGCAACATGTTATGAGTATGCATTATCTGGAAACGATTAGGCAATTGGGGAAAAAAATCAACTGCTGAAGCTGAAAGTTGAAATGGAAAGATTCTTTGTAGGAAGAGAGAATGGGGAAAACGTGTGATAATCCATCCTGCCTTGCAGAGGAGTTTAATTCTTGTTCAGTTGGTGCGTATGTAAAAACATAACAACTGTATCTTTGATAGTTTGTGTAGTGATGAGCAACTCACCACTGCTGCTGTTGTAGGAATTTAGCAGCTACATGTGACTTCTCAGCCTCCTTGGGAGAAAATGTCTAGGTTCATGTCCATCCTGCCAGGGGACCTAGCATCAACTGATTAGTTATTATCTTTTTACCCCCAGACTCATGTTTGAGATGAGATTCTGAGGAGGATGGTGTTAATCCCCACATGCTAAGGAGATCTTCTAGCCTACCTTGTCCTCCTAGTTGAGTCCTTTTACGGCTAAGCTGTTATGGAGTGAAAATGGGTGTTATGAGGCAAGAGTTTGGGATCCAGGTGCTTATGCAGTCCAAGATGGAATTAGAGGAGTGTGTCCTGGGCTGGGGATGATGGGAGATTTCACACATCTTTTTGACATTTTGTGTTGGTTGGCTTGAACTGCCATGTTTAATAGGAGTCCCCATTTTTCAGTACTTATGTCTTTAGTGGGAGCAGTACGCCCAAAACTGTGCACTTACCTTAAACCTGCTGGTGTTTGGTATCACTCTCTAGATTTTCTTGTGGAACTCTGGGTCATGGAGCTGTTTTCTTTACCCGTCTAGGATTGATTTAGAAGTGTTTCAAAATTGTAATTCTTATTTTTGACTAATATTTCTATTTTGTAAATATTTCTCTAACAGGACAAAGTTTGATTCCATGTGTTTGTGTATTCAAAAGCTAAGCTGCTATCAACAGAAAAAAATGTTTAATTCTTGAGACCCAGTAGTAATGACTCAAGTTGGAGAAGAAACAAGAGTAGGAACTCGCTAAGCTAGTGCCGAGACTTGAAACTTTCCATGAGCACTGCAGAGGATGCCAATTGAAGTGGAGCTTTTTCCCTCTCTGAAAAAATGTACAGTGAACATTTTTTTTTTTTTTTTCCAAGCACACATTTTTCAGTATGCAGCTGGGAAAAGATCACTTGAAATGGAACTCAGATAGTCTGCATTGGTCATGACTTCCTTTTTCAAACTATTGTTTATTTTCCTCTATGCTTATTTTGCGGTGATAGATAATGAACCTTTGTTTGTCTTAAATGGAAGAAAAAAAATAAAATTAAAATTAAATCCTGTCTGTTACGAGAAAACAGATGCAGCCTAATGGATTTAGTGTCCCAAGTAACAGAGCAAGAATTTCATATTCGTGAGGTACTGAGGTAAGTGCAAGTGTGCTATCTGGAAAAGCCTGAATGTGGGAAATCCTATCTGTGCTCCGGAGTTGGAGGTTACATGCAGGGAAATGCTCAGCTGGGGAGTGCAGCTGGAAGGGTTTTCATTACTGTGTCTGTCACCAGGAGGTTGCTTCATAAAGGCAAAGTGTGGACCGGACTTCTCCCTTCCTTCTAACGACCTCATGCACAAAGCCACCTTGGTAACGCAGTAACTGGGGTGCCGAGAGAGTCTTGCACTTTGGAGGCTTTGTCTTCAGCCTGTTGCCACCTGATCTGTTATTACCAGAACTCGCTGCTGTTTCAGTTTTCTTGACTGGGACTTACTGAACCAGATGCTTGCTACTATCCTTATTACATACTGTGTTGCTTGTATTTGTCGTTGTCATCTGAAGCGCTGGAATAGGCTGCCAAGAGAGGTTGTGGAATCTTCTTCTCTTTCAAAACCCGCCTGCATATGTTCCTGTGTGGCCTGCCCTAGGTGATCCTGCTCTGGCAGGGGGGTTGGACTCAATGATCTCCAAAGGTCCCTTCCAACCCCTACCATTCTATAATTCTTTGATACTTTAGAACCCATTCCATGCTGCTTGGTCTTCCTGTTCCTGTTTTATCTCTAATGCAATTCCTTTCAACTCACTCTCTCCTTTCCTCACCTTCCTATTTATTATTTCAGTGACTCCCTCTTATCAATTTGGAATTCAAAAAAGGCAGGCTGTCTCCTTCCTGCATGAACTCGGGAACCGTACATCCTTGCTAGTGCTGAATGCTGTTAAATACCAATGTCCAGCAGTTATCTGTTACAAAAGTGAAATGGGACACCTTGGATTGGGGAAAAATGCTGACACTAGAAATCTGGAAAAAACACCTTGTGTGTTGATGATGTGAAAGGTGTTCAGTATGTTTAGCTGTTTTTAACTGCCAGATGTTGCCATCTGAAAACCTGAAATACCTGCTGTATCCTTCTGTGTTCCAGGAGCTCCTTTCTCAGCAGCAGTCCATAGTAATTCCCAGTTTACTGTTGAAATTTTTTTCCACCTGTTTTAATATTATTAAAATGCATTCAATTGTTTTGAGTAATCGAGAAACAGTGAATGTGTGCTGCCTCTCAGGCAACAGGGAGGGGGCTGAGATACTACAAGGAGTAAAGAAATGGAAATCAAATGGGAAGAGATCATTTCCTTTGCAGTACGGTGGAGGGAATAGCAATATTTGCCTTTGCCTCACTGCTTCAAAGCCGCAATTGCCTTGGTGAGGAAGGGGACAACAGCTACTTGGCCAGGTGTGTGAACTGCCTCTGCATTTACTTGGGGCTACACAAATGCTGAAGGCTTGCTACCGCCGAGGAGATGTGACCTTGGTAGTCTGGTACCTGCTGGGTAACGGGTCTTTCTGAAAACAGAAGGACTGGGATGCGGGAGGAGTATTTGCACCTTTCCCACGGTCACATCCGAAGCCTATGTTCTAGCCAATAGTGTGACTATTGCTGAAAGGCCAGAGTCTATCAGGACTTGTAAATCACTGTCAGCTATTGCTGAAGCAGAGTGCTGGAGCCAAAACTCTGGGGAGAAAAAGAGCGTGGTTGAAATGTGCATGAGAATGAAGGATGCCAGAGAGGCGGGCAGTGTGGGATGACTGAGATAACTGATGGGAGTACAGAAAAATGTCTCTAAGCTTTTAAGTGCATGATTTGAAAGTAGGCTACTGGACTGTCTTCTTTCATTCCGATATCTTAAGTAAGGGTTACTGGTTGACCACTTGGAAAGCTAGGACATAGATCCTTAGTTCAGATCCTCATCGTTCAGTGGCTTCTAATTAGCCTGTAGGTGCCAGACCATGAGCTTTTGTTTCCTTCTATAGAAATATTTTCCTTTTCAAAATTGACTAAACAAAACCACTGGGGCGGGGGGAGGGAGGGAAGAAGTGAGTGGGAAAAGCAAAGGCAAACCATGATCTTTCAGACTTGTGTGCGTGAAGCAAGTATTTTAAAGGTGCAGTGCCAGGGGGAGAAAGATGCATTTGTGAAATGGTCTGGTTGTCGCATTTCTAAGAGTCTTTGTTAGCTGGCATTTATTTCTGCTGTGCAGTGCAGATGATGACAATTTGTGTGCATTTCCAAAGCAACCCATTTATTCACTGCAGTGTTCAAGGTCATAACTGCTCTGGATCTTTCTTGTAAACTTGCTGTTCCTGTTTACTGGTATTATTTAAAGCAAACTGTCCAGCTGATCTGTTTTCGGAGCAGATCCTGTCCCCAGGACCCCTCTCTCATTTCTTCTCCCTCCTCCCCTCCTACTGGAAGACAAATTAGTTATAAAAATTGTTACCTGCTTCTAAGTAAATTATTAAAATAGTACCCTCCATGTGTGCTGCCTCCCCTCCAGATGCTTGGTAGCTGGGACATCTCTGAATTAAGTAAACTGCTGCAGATTGTTAATGATTTACATTTCCTGATAACAGCTCACAAACTGTGTATATCTCTCCAAAGCTCGCTATGGGTGCTTGATAAGAAGACATAATTCACTTGTATTTGATATGACATGTGGAAGAGACTTATTAGGCAGTCAGGTTATTCCACCTGGATGTTTTCAGCGTGTCTCAGATACCAGAACAGGAGAGTGGGGAGGAGAAACTGCTTGACACAGCAGAACACACATGGATTTTGAAACCAAAAGAGTAGGGTTTAGTTTGTGGGGAGAATACCTCATGCTTTGAGGTGACTGGATGTATCGTCTCAGCCTTTTTGCATGGTAGCTTAGCTGTCTGGAAGGAAAGCTGTTCTTCCCCTCCCTGCCCTCTGCGTAAGAAGCAAGCAATCCTGTCTGACCTGTAAATAGTTGAGCTAGAATTACAAACCTGATTTAGTTTTTCAGGCATGCTGAGTGAGGCAGAAGGATCAAAAAGGACCCTTCCCGTATTTGCCGCCTTTACCCCAACTCGCCTCCTCTTTTTCCCGAGCAGATGCTGTGAGCTGATTTTATGCTTTAATAGCACAAGGATTTACTTGCCCAATGGGTGGTCTCTGGCTGTCTTCTACCTTGTATTACCATTTAAAATCTGGTGTCCTCTGCCAAGGTCAGTGATAGATCTAGTCTGCTTCAATCTGCTGCCATCCTCTGCTTCCAACAGCCCTCAAGTAGTCCAAAGTCATTACTTTGGATGCCTTTTTTTTTTCACTACCTGTGCTAATTAATAGTCTTCTGCTAGAAAGTAACATCTCCGAATGAAGTGGTACAGAACAAACCCTGTTCTACACCAAGGCCAATGTGAAAATATTACTTAACTTAGAGATGAGCAATGTATAATTGTCTTGGTTAACACCAAGCTACCCTTTCCTAAAAAGAAACTGTGCAAATCATCCTCTTGTTACTACCTTAGTCTCTGTACATCTTTACTCTCCAAATCTTTACTATTCTTTAGACAGGATTGCCTGATTTATTAACAGTAGTAAGATGCATGGCGCAATCATGACCATGATAGGGCTGGGTGGTGCCACCCTTACTCACAGCACACACTGTCTCTGCTGATGTGGCACAGTGGATGATGTGCTCTTTGTACCCACGTGTGCACTGTGCTGCTGATACAGGCCAGCTCTCTGCTACATATTATAAAATGCTCCACATCTGTTGTAATCTCCATACCTGTCAGTGTTCTTTTATGTGAGTTCAAGAATCCTCAGCTCTCTGAATTTGGGAAGGCTGGTGTGGGAGCTTGGTGAAAGGAAGCTCCCGAGTAAGAAACCTCCTCTTTATTCGGGATGGGGAAAGCTGATCAGGTTTTTCCAGTGATTGCGTACAGTTGCTCCCTAGTTAAATGGGCAATGATGTTGAAAGTCATTGCTCTGAAAGTATTCTTGTCTCGAATCTCTGATTCTTGTGAATATATAAATATTGACACCTTTATTATGATCACCATGTTCAATATCAGGGCCTGGTGATAGCTTAGTACATTTGAACTTCAGGACATTGCCATTTGTATTAGCTTGGACTAAAATTTAAACATGAGGGGCTGAAAAATGGAGAAGCAGATCTTTAGAGCAGATTTTATCTCACAACTTCAAATCTGTTTCTTCCAAGATAATACTGATACTTCCCCTATGTGAATGGCAGCAGTAAAGATCTGGAGAACGCAAGCTGAGACAGCATCTGGCCAGGAATTGCAAAGGACTCTTCTTACAACCCTCTAGAGAAAAGTAAGTCAGTTAAAGTAAGCTGGTAACAAGGTACCAGCAGAGAGGCTTTAACAATGTTTGATGCTTCTGCCATGAACTGGAAGCTGTTCCTTATTGCAAAGTAGCAGTTGCCTGTGAGGCAATGACTAGGTAAATGAAGTGAAGCTGCTGCAGGCCTTGCAGCTTTGGTGCATGAGAAGCAGGCACCAAAGCAGCGGCTTCTGTCAGTGCACAGTTCTACCAGGTGCCTTTACAAAGCTGCACTGTAATATATTGCACCGTTTCACATATTTAAATAATGCACTTTTCCATACCTTTGGAGAGAGTTCATCTTGTGTCCTCACTCCTGTAAATAGGCCTGGCTTTCCTATCCTATGTTCAGAAGAAAAAAAGTGGGATGCATGCCATCAAGATTTCCCCTAGCTTGTGGTTGCCTCTTTATTCTTACCATGTTCTTTCCACCGCTCTTGCTAGGAACATGTGGTTCTGGGATTGCCCCTAGGAGCTGTAGCTGATGAGTTCTCTGTCCCCACCCCCTAACAGTGTGATCGGGGCCAGTCATCTACCCCAAATTAGCAGATAAGCTGATTGAGTCTGGAGAGATGTGAAGAACTGCAGGAGAGCATAGTAAACAGATAGCAGTGTATGGTAGAGAGAATCTAATATTGATGGATATACATTTTTCTCTCATCCATTTTTCTAACTTTCAAAATCATGCCAATGTGAATAAAAAACATGTACAGCTGCTGCCAAATAAGCAAATGCTACAAAGGTACATACAAGATGGATAAAGGAAAGAATGATAATGCTCTTATAATTCAGCAGGGTTATCTGTGTCTGGATTGCTGCATTTA
Organism: Baryphthengus martii; assembly: GCA_013396935.1. NCBI lineage: Eukaryota > Metazoa > Chordata > Aves > Coraciiformes > Momotidae > Baryphthengus > Baryphthengus martii. The sequence goes on from VWZK01016144.1 coordinate 95,172, forward strand.
GTACAGAAGATGCCAGTTCAGACAGGATATTGCCTCATTAGGGGGATTGGAAGACAGGTAAGTAGAACAGGACACAAGAGACTGGAAAGATTGATTATCTTAAAAAGAAAGCATGTAAGAAAATGATAGGAGTGTACACGACAACTAACCAGTCAAGAAAATAGAAACATCAGACATTATCTAATATTGTTACACGAGAATAAGACGTTCACTGAAATTTGCAGTTAATTGCCTTGAAGATAGAATAAAATCACCACAGTACGAAGTTGAATGCTGAAGAAAGGGAAAGCTGTAATGAGGTGATATGAAAGAAGTAGCTGGATGTGAAGAGGCACTGCATGTTTGAGATAGATTTTTAAAATAATAAACCCTTAAGTTCAAAATGTGATGTTCAGTCTTGCGATACAGGTCTGAAGACAATTTCTGTTCACCTGTGTTGATTTCTCTCTCCCCATGCAACCCCCGTGGGAATGCAAAGGTGACAAACCGACTGTCTTGTAAGCCCTTGAAATTCCAGATCATCTCTAAATTACAGAGCCAGAGATTTGGTCTTTGCTGGCACCTCATAAGACACTCCTCCGGATGCGTAATAAGAAGAAATCTGAGAATCCCTGGCAATGCACTTCAGGGCTGCAGTTTCTTTGCAGCTGAAGAACAAACCTTTCAGGATGGGTTTGGGTTTGCATTGCTTAGCCCTGCTTTCTCCATCTCTTTTTTGCTGGCACTAAAGCTGCAGGGCTTGTAGCTTCCCTTCCCAGAGGTTACCGTGACTCCTCAGCCAAAGTCGCCGTGATGGCTCAGAGGGACAGAGTGGGTTCTTGCCTCCTCTAGTAGAACAAAGCATAGAGGAGTTGAGTTTGTGCAAGGCCAGTGAAGATATCTCTGAGTCAACCTTCACTGAGAGGAAAAGAACAATAAGCAGAAAAGCTGAGGGAACATTTTACCACCCGTGAATCATTGTTCAATGGTAAACTGGAGGAACTGGAATTGGGATTCCTCTGCAGAAAGTCCTTGGTGTCTCAAGGAGAACATTTCCAGAGGCATTGTGGTGTAGTGCAGAGCACACAAATACATTCCAATTACATGTGTTTGCTGTATCTCTGGAAAAACAGTGACATAAGCGTTCATCAGTATTTGAAAAACAAGGAGCTATCTGTCCTTAGAGATGTTCTTTCAATAAGCCTTCTGCATCTGCATGTGACCAGCTGATTGTCCTATTTGAGGGCTGAGGAATTTACCTGTACCGTACAGATATAAGGATTGGGTTGGGTTTTGGGTTGGCTTTGTGGGGCATTTGTGTGGTTTGTGTGTTGGTTTTCTTGTTGTGTTTGGGGTTTTTTGGTTGTTTGGGTTTTATTTTGTTGTTGCTGTTTGTTTTTATTTGCACAAAGAACAAAACCAGATAAACAATTAATTGCAGTGAATGTTCATACAGCAACAGAAATAAATGTACAAATTGAGAGGTCACGACTTCATGGGAACTGTGTGGATGTTAGAGGACTTAACAGCTGCTTGCTTGGAAAAGGGGTTTGTTTGTATCAGGATATGATTGATGCCTTTCTCAGAATTCAAGAAATACAGATTTTTTTTCTTTCCCTTGCAACTTCATGTTGTATGAATTAAATGTTAGGTGCTTTCTGGCTGAATGTGGTAAGCAGACTGTCATGGAAAGTAACACTTTCACAGGTTGCACGTGTTCTTGTCTTTTTGCAGTTGGGAACCTATGTTCCTTACACTGGGATGCTCAAATAGCTGCAATTAAAGCTTATGCTCTCTTTAATTCATCAAATATCCTCTAAGAAGCAGTGAAGTAGTAAATGATTTAATTTAGTCTTTTGCCATGGATGATGCAGATGACTTACACCCAAAAATTAAAATGCTGAGAGACAGCCTCATCCAATGGCTATGGAAATGTGGGTTCCTTCCCCTGCAGGGGAAGGTATAACTTACTAGATGCTGAACTGTATAGTTAACCAAGGAAAACATTTATATGAAAAATACCTTGAGGCCTAAGGGTATGATTGTTTGAGCCAGGATCTCTCATCTTCCTCCATATCCCTATATTACTTGCAAATTTTTCCTTTTGCATTCATGTCTCTTCCAGGTCCTGTGCCGTTTTCGTGCTGATGCTGTGCTATCATTTCAGAGAACAATGGGAAAGAAGAATAAAACTGAGGAAATTCTTTCTACTCCAACATACTGGCATTTGCGTTTGTTACAAATTCCAACTAGGGATTTATTTTAGTGCTTGGGATTAAATACCAATCTTTTCCTGTAAATTAACCTATATATGAATATAATTTCCTGTGAATGTCATGCTGGTGGTATGCGTATTTAGAATGGATAATGGATACATCCAGCTTTCACTTCATAGATTCAAAAGCATAAGCTTACCTTCTTTATGTGTTGAGTAATGAATTCATTTTTGTGCAGAGTGAAGCATGTGTAACTTAAAAATGATCACTAACTTAGTTGATAGCCCATAGCAGCCTTGGGTGGGGGGCGGGGAAGTGTTGAATTCTGCTGGACAAATGTTCCTGCCATGCAGCTGGAAGTGAGCTGGTGACCTGGCGGGTTCTCGTTCTTCACCTTTGCTACATGGACAGTTTAGAGAAGAGCTGGAGGGTTGCTTTCTTCTTAAATCATGAATCCACTAGGTATTTTTAACGTGGTTCCACTGAGTCACTTATTGCATAGCAGGCCTGTATTTTAATCTAATGAGAATCTTTCTAATAACTTCCATTACAGAAACATTTGAATGTGGGAAGGAGATGAAAGTAATTGGATTGCAATAATTAAAGGTTGTGTGTTTATGCTTCCCAAATGCGAACGGGAATTGATCAGGACAAGGAAGCACCGAAGCTGTGTCTGTTCTGGAAGGGGTGTGCGTGGGGGAGGTCTGTGGCTAAGAAAGAGGGATGAAGATCATTTTGTTACCCCAAAGTTCTGTAAGAAAGACTGATGCACAGGACTTAATGAGGGAGTTAATTTTGAAAGTTTGCTTGAAAAAAAATCCTAGTGTGATATAACACTCATAATTCAGTAATTTCCAGAGCTGTAGGTTGATGCTCACTGAGAGCTCCAGCCCTCTATTTACCTGCATTTGAAGATAAATTTAGCTTCCCTACAGCATTTATGCTGGCATGGGGTGTAATCACTGTACTGCTTCATATGACACATGATGAGCAGTGCTTTCGTGGAGCTGCTGAACACCTGAGGCAGACTTTCTGAACCTTGTGCTAGTAACCTCAAGGTAGCACAGTGTTTTTCTGTTTGTGATTTCTGGTTCCTCTTTGTTTTTTTTTTTTTGGTTTCTCTTTACTTGCCCAAAGTTTCTGCAGTGGAGACTGGTCAGAATCTGATTTTGGTCCAGTGCCTGAACAGCAGAGCATGCACTGCTTCCAGGCATATGTGCTCGGGTAACTGGAAAAATCACTGAACTGGATTTCTCATTGTCCAGAAAACTGAAAAATGGGTGGAAACTGTTTCACAGCTCAGTAGTAAAACTGTCATATCTTTTTTTTTTTGAGTCATAAAAACCCATTTCTCCTATGAATCTTTGTTTTCTAGTCATTTCCCACAAAAATACCCGAAAAGCCTTCCATGTAAACCAAAACTCTGTTAAATAAAGGGCCTTCTCTTTCTCTTAGGTCTAAGTACCAGCGGTGGTTGTAACAGTTTTTCCCTGACAAACCCATGCAATTCCATAGCTGCATATAACCTACCAAAACTTTGACATTTTCCTTATGCACTACACATTTGCATTTAGTTTATAGCAGCATTAATTAAATGGGGAAATATAAAGCATGGTTTGAATTAGGATGTTGTATAAGCTTTGTGTGAAAAAAATTCCTGCCTCTCAGTCAGTCTACCTGCTTGCTTGTGTTACTGTTTCGTGCAAAATCAATTTCTGAAGGTAGATGGTAAGTGTACAGCACTTCAAGGTTGTAGTTTCTTCCATAGTGTACTTTTTGTTTTGTTCCAAGATGTTTCTGCTGCATCTCTCCTAAGCAGAAGGAAACTAGTAAAGTGCTCTGCGAGACCATAAATCTCTGAGCTCAGTTTGCACAACACTTTAATAGCTCATTCGCTTTCTTCTCTGGAGATGTTGGCTCAAAATGAGATTATTCATGATCGAAAGTTTTATATGACATATGTACTTCAATTGTTGTGTGATTCGGGATCTTACTGGGGTCCATGGCAAGAAATTATATTAGCGACTCTGAGAACATGAGGCAAGAGATGTGTGCAGGGGAGAATTATGAAGGAGAACAAATAATATTATTTAGATTTAAAGAGGAGAATAACTAAACGTAGCAAAAATCAGATTATTTGCCACCAACTGATGGTCAAAAAAAGTCCATGACTGAACCCTGTTGTGCAGTTCTCCCCTACCGTACTCTTCGCACCAGACTGCAGAGTTGCTCCTGAGGTCCCTGTTCAGCAACAAGTGGATGAATTTACAACTGCATTGTAAATTCGGCATCTGGTGTCATTATTATGTGGTAGTAGGAGAAGAGACAAGTCTGGACTTTAATCAAGCCATGTCTGACAACTACTGTGTAGATCATTATCGTGGAGATTGCTGTAGCGATGAACTTCACCTAAAACGTCCTCTGATAGCCTGGGCATGTACAAAATCAAACCAGTGGAGTTTTATATCACTGAGTGGAATTGACAGTGCACTTAAATGTTCAAAGTCTCGTCAGACTTCTTCCCCCTGCACATGATGACTGAGCTACTGGTGCCGGATCTAGTTGCCTCCAAGCCAGTTTTGGTGCATTCCCTCTGCTATTCGTGTCCTGAACTGCGTGCAGCCCGTATCTGGATTGTCTCCCATGCAGCAGTCATGTTCCTCTGGTGCTTCTGAGCTTCCTGCACAAGGGTTGCTGGACTGGTGGCAATGGCGGTGGTGTTTCAGGTACAACAGTAGGATGTCAAAGGTTATGTCTGTTGGGAGCTGGCCCAGCTTTCTCTTGAAGCCAGATTTTACCACTCCTATGGCTGTGTTGCAGGGCTTGAGGCACACAGAGTAAAGAGTGCAGTTATTGCTCAAAAGGATTTTGTTTTATAGGAAGCCCGATGCTTGAATTACAGACTGAGGTTACAATGAAGACACTGTATCTTCTAGAAATGCCCTTACGTTATTGCTGCTAAGAGAGAACTTCACTAAAACAGCCCTGAAATAAAGTCTGTTTTTCAAAACGCTTTTATCTTTTCCCTATGCATTGCCCCCCTTCCTGAACTAGTAGCTCTTGCACTTCATTTTAGAAATGGAACCTGCCCTTTTGTAACATGGAAGAGCCTAGAACAGATCTACAGTCATGTATAGCTGTACGCTGTCTCATAGTCTTGGTAATTAAACTCTTGTTAGTTCAGATTGTACAATTGTTCATCAAAAACAGTAAAAACGAGATAAAACCAGGAATGTGCCTCAAAATCATAGCATTTATGCAGAACCCTCTGTCAGAGTTCTGTGATGGACTTTGCAGGGACTAGCATGGGTGAGCCTGAGAGGTACAGTCATGCACACCCTGGAGTCTTTGGGGTTGATTTTGGGAATGGGAGTGGTGTGGAAGTGTTGGGGTTTTGGATTGGATTGATTTGGTTTTGATAGGTTGTTTTTTTTTTCAGAAGGACATAGGATGAGAACCTGTTAGATAAAGCCGTCGTGGTGCCTGAGGTTTTGGCACTCCACCGTGAAATTTCTTTTTTTTTTCTTTTCCCTGAGACAGGCTGGCTTAGAAATCAGTTCTGGTTTTTACTTGTGCTTTCATATATTTCCTTTCAAAATTTATCAGAGAAATGAAACTCCTCGTTGCTGGTTCCGGTATACTGGCAGTGGTTCAAGAGCTGCCACTAAACGTGAAAGATCTTTTATTCTTTCAGAAAATCCCAGTTAGCGGCTCATGTCATTAATTGGCGGGAGCCAGAATCCCTTCACATCTCTTGAGAAGTTGGGGGATTTACATTACTGTAGTATCTTTAATGCAGTTGTCAAATAGTTTTCCTTATCCCATTTCAAATGATAATGTCTCTCCTTAAAGGCAGTAAAACTGTCAGTGCTGTACTTGGACTTCAAATACTACTATTGTTGTGTTCATTTAATGACAGCAGGAAAAGCTTTTGCTGCTTCCAATGCAGATATTTAGTTTCCAGAGAGACGGGGCTTTTGAATACTTCTGAATTGTTTATTGTTGGATATTTAGGAACAGGTTGAGTTTTTAGATGTCTTGTTTCCACACTAAAGAAGACTTCAGTATATTGATGGTGTGAATATGTACTAATACTCCATTAAGTATGCCTGAAACCTCAAGGATTGCACTAACTAGCCTTGGATATAGTATTATCCTAACCTCCTCTCCTTTCTTCTATCAATTAAATAGTTCAATGAGCATTTTAAATAATTTTCTGGAATAGTTCAGTGTCTTCCTTTTCCTGCTTGGAAACTGTTCTGTAACTGTGTTAAACCACTTCTGTGGTTAGAACAGCTGACAGAAGGGGATGTCTTTATTTTTAACCATATAATGTCATTCGCATTGATGACCTACCTCCTTTTCCTAAGGAGAAGTAATGTCCACAGGAAAGGTGTTGATCTCTGGATAAGCCTGATACAATTTTAGAAAGTGACAGATGAAAATTTCTGTACCAGGTGCTCACTACAAATAGGAATAAAACTCATTTCACACCTTGTACTGGATTTGATGCTTACCCTCTTGGTCTCTCTGCAAGGCAGGATATGAAAGAAAACCCCACAATATATGATCCAAAGTATAAACAACCATAGAACCATAGAATGTTAGGGGTTGGAAAGAACTTCAAGAGATCATCTAGTTCAACCTCTCTGCCAAAGCAGGATCACCTAGGGCAGGCCACACAGGAACGCATCCACGCGGGTTTTGAACGTCTCCAGAGAAGGAGACTCCACAACCTCTCTGGGCAGCCTGTTCTGGGCTCCATCACCCTCACAGTAAAGAAGTTTCTCCTCATGTTGAGGTGGAACCTCCTGTGTTCCAGCTTGTACCCGTTATTTCTTGTTGTATTACTGGGCACCACTGAAAAGAGACTGGCCCCTTCCACTTGACACCCACCCCTTAGATATTTATAGACATGAATAAGATCCCCTCTCAGCCTTCTCTTCTCCGGACTAAACAGCCCCAGTTCTTTCAGCCTTTCTTTGCTGGAGAGATGTTCAAGTCCCTTAATCATCCTTGTAGCTCTCCGTTGAACTCTTTCCAATAGATCCCGGTCTCTCTTGAACTGGAGAGCCCAAAACTGGATACAGT